>CAUYLG010051097.1:0-67138 GCA_963573385.1 Cacajao melanocephalus | reverse complement strand
ACATACAGAGGGAGAGGGAAGTGATGGGGGGAGAGAGGGAGGGGGAGAGAGAGGGAGGAGAGCAAGAGGGAGGGGGAAACGGAGTGAGGGGGTGAGAAGGAGGGGGACAGGGAGGGAGGGGGAAAGAGGGAGGGGGAGACTGAGGGAGGGGGTGAGAGGGAGGGGAAAGAGAGGGAGGAGAGTAAGAGAGGGGGAGACTGAGGGAGGGGTGAGAGGGAGGGGGAAGAGAGGGAGGAAAGTAAGAGGGAGGGAGTTAAGAGGGAGAGGGAGACTGAGTGAGGGGGTGAGGGAGGGGGGATATACAGGGAGGGGAGGGACAGGGACAAAGGGAGAGGCTACTGAAACCTCCTGTTCCTCCCGCAGGGGATAGAATGTTCCTCCTTTCTATGCCCTCCTACCCCATCCCTGCCTCCCCCAAAACAGCTCCAAGCAACAGACCCAGGCAAGCTCCCGCCACTCCTACCCTCCGCACCGAAGTCTAGCCCCTTACTCTCCCTGGAGCCTTTGCTCCTGCCCTCCCAGACACCGCTGTCCCTCCTGCCCAGTTTGCCCTCAGCCCTGCCAGGGCCCTCCCTTGCCCCGGGGTGGGACAGGGAGGAAGTCCCTGGGCTCACGCTAACTGCCCACTTCATCCAGACTGGTAGTGATCAGCTGCCTCCCACCTGCTCTGGGAGCTACCTGGGGCCAGGGCCCTGACAGGGCTTGGCACAAGACAGGTGGCCCCTAAGTGTCTGCTGAATGTACAGACGAATGAATAAACTGATGATTGAATGAATCAATAAATGTAACAGCCATCTGGGGAAAGAGGGATGGGGGAAGGCAAACCCGTGGTCAGTTCTAAGGGTCTCAGGTTGTTGGGGGCTCCTGGAGTTGGGAGAGGCCTCCAGCCAGGCCTAGGGCTGGTACTGGGTAAAAGTGGGTGAGTGAGTGCTGTCTCTAGCGCTGTTCCTCCATTGGGTGTCCATAAAAAGGAAGTATATTTCTATGGCGGAGGGTGGGGAATTCCAAGCTCTGCTTCCCTTCTCAAAAGGGGCTCTTCCGGCAGAGGAAGGCACTTGGGGCAAATGGCTCCAGAAGCTCTCTGGACACAGACAGGAAATGTCTGATGAGACTCAGTTTTCCTACCTATAAAATGGGAAGTGTAACCCCAGCCCACAAGGGAGCCTCCCTGGGTCCTGAGACCATATGAGAAGGTGTTGGAAGTGCTCAGTGAATGTTAGCACTGCCTATAACCTCCCACTGCCGGCGTTTGAGAGCCCCTCCTCCTGGCCAGGCATGGTGGCTCATGCCTGTAATCCCAGCACTTTGAGAGGCTGAGGAGGGCAGATCACATGAGGCCAGGAGTTTGAGACCAGCCTGGCCAACACGGTGAAACCCCATCTCTACTAAAAATACAAAAATTAGCTGGGTGTGGTGGTGCACGCCTGTAATCCCAGCTACTGGGGAGGCTGAGGCAGGAGAATCATTTGAACCCCAGAGGTGGAGGTTGCAGTGAGCCAAGATGGTACTACTGCACTCCAGCCTGGGCAACAGAGCAAGATTCTGTCTCAAAAATAAATAAGTAAGTAAAATAAAGAGCCCCCTCCTGCAGGGAGCCCCCTGTGAATACCCCAGCTTGCATCCCACCAAACCAAAGCCAGGGCACTACAGGTGTTAAGCAGCAGGCCCCCGGGCACCTCAGGTGCTGGGCTGGGCTGCAGGACCCAGGAGCATTACAAGGAGCTCAGAGGAGGCAGGGAGAGGTCAGTGCTGGCTGAGGCAAGAGGGGACCTCTCTGGACTGTCCCCCACTGCTGGGCTGCTTCTGCTTCCAAAGGCCTGGAAGCGTGACCCGAACCTCGGTGTGCAAGGACTCTGAAGAGCTGGGTGGCCGGATCAGAGGGGCAGGAAGAGGACAGTATTGAGAGTGGACTGAGGCCAGATTTAAGGACCTGGGCCCAACCATGGTCCCCAGTGGGCTGCTGGGACCCGTGCCCTGCCCAGTTCCTTCTGCGCTGGCGAGTGAGGCCCCTAGGCTGCCAGCCTCTCTCACTTCTTCCCCAAGCCAGTCGCCACTGGCCCCATCTGGCTACTTTCGGGGCCTCTATATTTAGGGCCTTGGCGGTTTCTTGGCTGTGGAAGGGAGAGGATCAGGGAAAACCCTGAAATAGCCTTGGGCCAGTCCCCAGGGCCACTTGGTGTGGAAGGCAGTGGGTCACTGGTCATCATGAGACCTGCTCATGCCTAGGTATGTGGGGATGGAGGAAAGTGGGAAGAGGCAGGGCAGGAACGGGCAGGCTCTGAAAGCCACCAGTGATGAGGAATGCAGCTGTGCCCCATGCCCTTTACAGGAATAAAAACCCATGACTAGAAGTGGCAGGGAGGCAGCTGGCCGCTGTGTGAGGACAGCTTCCTTCTTGGAACTGTCTCAGTCAAGATGAGCCACTATGAGAGGTGGTGAGCTCCCTGTCCTAGGAAGTATGCAAGCCCTGGCTGTAGGGGATGCTGCTCAGAAGATAGGCAGGGCACTGGTGAGGCACAGTGAAACTCCAGCACTCAGTGAGGGCCTCCCGTGATATCCAAACCCCTGCCCAACTCTGCAGCCAAATGCTTTGCATAGGATTTCCGAGGCTTAGTCCCACTGAGCCCAGCTGCAGGCTTGCAGCCATGGGCAGGCTTGGATTCTCGGCCTGTCGGCAGCAGACAAACGCAATCTGAATCCTGACTTCTCTACCTACCCTCTATATCAACTTGGCCTATGACTTTCACTTTCTGAGGCTCAGTTTCCCCATGTGCAAACTGAGGATGCCTACTTTATAAAGCTAAGAAGAGGATTAAGTGGGGGAAGTTCTCAACACCTCTTATTCTCTCCTACTATAGACCCTGGGCACCAGGAATGCTAGGACGAATGAGTCATGGTCCCTTCCCTCACAGTCAGCTGGGACAGCGCTTGGCGGTGGCACTGCCTCACCAGGGGTTTCCTCTTGCCACTCAAAGTGCTGGGCAGGGTGGGGGGGTGGTGAGACCAGGAGCCAGGAGCTCTGCCCAAGGGTAGCAGGGAAAGCCCTGGAGAGGAAGTTTGAGAGGGGTCCTGAAGGATGAATAGGAGTTTTCTGGAGGACTGAAGAGGTGTGCTGGAAGGCAGAAGTCCCCACACATGGGTGAAGGCAGAGATGTGAAGGGTAGTAGCCCACAGTGAGGGACTGAGTTTATGGGATGGTTTAAAAGGCAGCTGACAGGTCAGAGCTGTGTGTGTCAGACACAGGAAGACAGGGAAGTTGCAAAGGGGATGTTAGTAGGGCAGGCAGAGGGGCAGGGTGAGGAGAGAGATTCCAAGGCACCCCTCCCCTGTAGATGAAATCCCTTTGCCTGGAGGCAAAGCACTGGCAGCCAGGCCCCTGGGCTCCCAGGTGGGCACAGCCCAACAGCTTTGCTGCCCTGGGCTGGTGAGAGCCTGGAGCCAGGCACTAGGGCCAGCTGCTGTGGGGATGAGGAGGGAGGCAACAGACGGAGGGGCTGCTCCTCCCAGCCGCCACCAGCCAGAAGAGGCCAAGATGACCTAGTTCCTAATGCCAGTGGTGGTGGGGGTGGGGTGGGAGGGTGCTTAAAGGCTGGGCCTGGAGGCTGAGACCCTCCTCAGAGCTCCTCTGCCTCCCAGCCCACAGACCTCACTGCCAGCTTCTGCCCCACCTCCCTCCAAGCCTCCAAGCGCAGAAACCCACCTAGGGATGCCCAACCCCTCCCCTCCCCGTTGTCATGGCAACTGCTGAGCTGGGCCTCATCAGACCCAGGGGGCCTGGAACTGGCACTGCTCTCAGTGGTGGCGCGCTGAGCGTGCCGGGAAGCTTACAGGGGCCACCATACATATGTGCGAGCAGAGCGCCTGCCCCCACCCTGCTCCACCCCCTCGCCCACACTGGCCACTTCTCTGCAACCAGGAGCCCGGGGTGCCCGAGGAGGAGCCCCAGGGGTGGGGAACTGCAGTCCTGCAGACTTTGGACTCTGTTTCCTCCAGGATCCCCTCTTCCCCTCCCACTCTCCTCCTCCAGGCAGCCAGTGCCCCTCCACCTCTGAGCTTTCCCCCTCTTCCTCTAGAGGGATTTCAACCCCTAGTTTAAGAGGGGAAACTGAGGCTCTAGGAGCAGGGAGCTGCCTAAAGCCTGCACATGAGGAAGGTGGTGGCAAGGCCAAGATGGGGGGCCCAGGGGCAGGCAGCTCAGCCCTGGGACCTACTGAGAAGGGTGGGACAAGGGGCCCCTGAAGCCTCCCCAGATCTAGACAGGGACCAGGGGAATCCCCAGATGTCAGTGCCTGTTGGAAGCCCTAGACTCAAGGCCCTGCTCTGCCAGCCACTTGGAGCCAGCATTTCACGTCTCTGATCCTCAGTTTCCTCATTTGTAAAATGGAACGGAGAGAACTGCCTTGCGGGGTGGTTGCGAGGATTAATGGGATGGCTCAGTTGTAAAGCCTGAGGCACAAGCGACAGTTACTACCCTCCTTCCCTCCCCCACCGTCCTGCACCAGTCCTAGCCTCCTGACCTGTTCTCACTTTTCATGCCAGTCCCTCCTACCCAAGTGCACAGCAGGAAGCCCGGGGACAGCCCCTGGGCCCCAACATGTGCTTCAGGTGCACACTCCGGGACATTAAGGGCTCTGGAACTACTGAGGAAGACCCTTCCTTTGCAGGGGGGCCCTACCACCCCCTCCAACCGCACCCTGGGGGCAGACCACCCTGACGTCTCCCCTGGCATGTCACCTGGCTCCAGTTCCGGTCCTAACAAAGCCCCTTCCCCTGGTGAGCCGCGGATCGCTGACAGATTCCCGCCCCCTCCCCAGTGCCCAGCCCCCCCCCCCCGCCTTCGGTGACACTCTTCCCCCTCTTGTCACCCCGTCTGGTGCTCGCAGCAAATGTCACTGTCCCTGTTTTCCCCGCCGATCCCCCACCGCGGCCGCACTCCCGCACCCTCTCCGCTGCTCTAATTGTGGGTGGACCCCGGAAAGGTCAGGCGTCCTGGGGGTCAGTGCCCCTCCCCGGAAAGTTGAGGCTCCCACCCCCGGCCGCTCTCACATGTCCTTGGCGGGCAGGTTCTTCCCCTCCACGATGCGGATGGACAGCGAGCTGCGCTTGGCCATCGCGGGGTCCCGGCTCGCGGGGAGCCAGACACCGGGGTCCCGGACTGCGGGCGTCGGGCGCTGGACTGGGCGCCGCGGGGGGCGGGCCGGGCAGGGAGGTGGGGGCGGGGCGGCGGGGCGGGGCTTCGCTGCCACTCCACTCACCCCGCCCCCGCCCCACGTGCGGGGGAAACTGCGCCCGGACCGGCCAATCCGCGGCTGGGATTCCCCGGGGCGGGGCGGGGCCGGCCCAGGCCTCGGTGCTCACTGGCAGCCTGGGGCGTGAGGGGCGGGGCCTGCGCGGAGGTGCTGACGCCCGGCGGGGTGCGGGCGCTGTGGCGCAAGAGGGGAGACCCTGGAGGCGCGGGTGGGGGATCCGGTCCGCGTGGCCTGGGCCGCAGGTGCGTGTGGGCGGCGGGTGTGGTCCGAGCGCGAGTATTGGACCACATGCCAAGCTAATTTTTTGTATTTTTATTAGAGACGGGATTTCACCTTGTTAGCCAGGATGGCCTCGATCTCCTGACCTCGTGACCGCCCGCCTCGGCCTCCCAAAGTGCTGGGATTACAGGCATGAGCCGCTGTGCCCGGCCCCTTCTTTTCCTGTTTTTGTTATTTGTATGGTGCATGCACACTTGATCAAATTGAAAAGATACTGAAAGTTCGCAATGATTAAAAAGAAAAATAAGTCTCACTAGCCACACACATTCCCTCCCACGGGCATCTACTGTTCTTAGTTCCTTGTAAATCGTTCAGGCAGCAGTCTCTGCTTATAATGCATCAGCAGATTTATATATATATATTTTTGTTGTTGTTTGTTTGTTTATACACATAGTAGCTTACTGTTTACACTTACAGTTTCACTTATTTTAACTTGGAGAATTGTACATATTTATTCATAAGAAAACATCCTAGCCGGGCACTCATGCCTGTAATCCCAACACTTCCGAAGGCCAAGGCAGGAGGATCACTTGAGCCCAGGAGTTTGGAGGCTGCAGTGGGCTATGATTGCACCACTGCACTCCAGCCTGGGCAACTGAGGGAGAATGTGTCTTTTACGTTTATATTTATTTATTTATATATTTTTTGAGCTGGAGTCTCACTCTGTCATCCAAGCTGGAATGCAGTGGTGTGAGCTCAGTCCACTGCAACCTCTGCCTCCCGGGTTCAAGTGATTCTCCTGCCTCAGCCTCCTGAGTAACTGGGATTATGGGTGCCTGCCACCATACCTGGTTAATTTTTGTGTTTTTAGTAGAGATATTTCACCACGTCAGCCAGGCTAGTCTTGAACTCTTGACCTCACATGATCCACTCGCCTCAGTCTCCCAAGTGCTGGGATTTTGTCTAGCATAGAATGTGTCTTTAAAAAAAAACAAAAAAACTTTGGGAGACTGAGGCGGGTGGATCACTTGAGGTCAGGAGTTTGAGACCAACCTGGCCAACATGGTGAAACCCCATCTCTACTAAAAATACAAAAATTAGCTGGGGGTGTTGGTGGGCGCCTGTAGTTCTAGCTACTCGGGAGGCTGAGGCAGGAGAATCGCTTGACCTGGAAGGCAGAGGTTGCAGTGAGCCGAGATTGCCCAGCCTGGGCAACGAGCAAGACATTGTAAAAAAAAAAAAAAAAAAAAAAAAAGGCTGGGCATGGTGGCTCACGCCTGTAATCCCAACACTTTGGGAGGCCAAGGCGGGCAGATCACAAGGTCTGGAGATAGAGACCATCCTGGCTAACACAGTGAAACCCCGTCTCTACTAAAAATACAAAAAATTAGCTGGGCGTGGTGGCGGGCACCTGTAATCTCAGCTACTCGGGAGGCTGAGGCAGGAGAATCTCTTGAACCTGGGAGGCGGAGGTTGCAGCGAGATAAGATCGTGCCACTGTACTGCAGCCTGGGCAACAGAGCAAGGCCCTGTCTCAAAAATAAAAATAAAAAATAAAGCAAGTAAGCAACCATGCTCATTCTCTCTGCCACTGGGCAGACGTACCATCTCTCTTCAACAGGTCTGGGTCCCACTTGTGGACAGGGCGGTTGTTGCCATTGTTCGCTTTCACCAGGCAACAGCATGGCTCACGCATTTTGCATAGGAGCAAATGCAGCTGAGAGTAAATTTCTAGAAATGGCATCTCTAGGCCAGAAGACACATGAGTGCAAAAAATCCATGGGATTTGCCACATTTCCCGAGGTGTTGGCTGTTTTTGAGTACAGGGCCACCAACATTCAGGAGAACGTCAGTCCCCTGGTCCTCCTAGCACACTCATTATCAGTCTTGTGATCCTTTTCTTTTTGCTTTTTTTTTTTTTGAGACAGAGTCTCACTTTGCTGCGTAGGCTGAAGTGCAATGGCGTGATCTCGGCTCACTGCAACCTCCGCCTCCCAGGTTCAAGCAATTCTCCTGCCTCAGACTCCCAAGTAGCTGGGATTACAGGCAACCATCATCACGCCCAGCAAATTTTTGTATTTTTGTCAAGACAGGATTTCACCATGTTGGCCAGGCTGATCTTGAACTCCTGACCTCTGGTGATCTGCCTGCCTTGGCCTCGCAATGTGCTGGGATTACAGGCTTGAGCCACTGCACCTGGCCTCATTTTTTTTTTTTTTTAAGAGAGACACAGTCTTGCTCTGTGGACCATGCTGGAGTGCAGAATCATGGCTCACTATAACCTCGACCTCCTGGGCTCAAGTGATCCCCCCACCTCAGCCTCTGGAGTAGCTGGGACCATGGCATACACCACCATATACTGCTAACTTTTTATTTTTTTGTACAGATGGGGTCTCACTATGTTGCCCAGGCTGGTCTTGAACTCCTGGCCTCAAGCAGTCCTCCTGCCTCAACCTCTCAAGTAGCTTTGACTATGGGCACAAACCAACATGTACAGCTAATTAGAAAAGTTTTTTTGTAGAGACGAGGTCTAGCTGTGTTGCCAGGCTGATCTCGAACTCTTGGCCTCAGAGGATCCTCCCACCTCAGCCTTCCAAGAGAGGCCCTTGGAGCCTAAACCATGGCTGGTCTCCCTAAAATAATCCAGCCAGCACATCCCTGCCTCCCCCAGAGCCTTCAGCCACCTCTGCCAAGAGTTCTAGACACCACAATGACTTGGTCACCAGGCCTTCTAGAGTGTAGCTGCACAAAGCAGATGTAAACAAATGAAATCCTCCCTTTTCCTGAGCAATAGACCCTTAGTGATGCCATCCACAATTCCTTTAGCTTTGTTGTGCTATGCGTTCCCAGTTTCTAGTTCCAAGCAGCAAGAACCAGCTTTAACTAAACAGAAAAGTGTTCATTAGATGGGTATCTAGCGTGTCATAAATTCTCCTGAGAACCAGGCACAAAGGCCACACATAGCCAGAAACAATGCCCCAAATTCATCGTACAAGTGGCTTGGTGCAGGCACCTCCACCGCTGGCCCTGGCCCCAGACCCTCATCTCACACCGACACGGGACGCCGTGTGCTGGTGATACAACCGTTACACTCCAAATCCCTCTTCACGACAAAGCTGGGAGAGCCAGCGACACATTGTTGGCATCTGTGCTGGGAGCCGGGAGAAGTAGGAGGCCGCTGGGCAGAGAGAAAGGGGGTTCCTGTGCTGGGGAGCCCAAAGAGTGGCTAGATTCACTGCAGTATCTTGAATTTCTGCATGTCGGTTCAAGACCAGCCTGGGCATCACAGCAAGACCCTATCTCTACAAAAAAATTAAAAAATTAGCCAGGCATTGTGGTGCTTGCCTGTGGTCCCAGCTACTCAGGAAGCTGAGGCGGGAGGATTGCTTGAGCCCAGGAGGTTGAGGCTGCAGTGAGCTATGATCGTACCACCACACTCCAGCCTCGGCGACAAAGTAAGACCTGTCTCTTAAAAAATAAATACCAGCCTGACCAACATGGTGAAACCTTGTCTCTACTAAAAAAAAAAAAAAAAAAAAAAAAAAAATACAAAAATTAGCTGGGCATGGCGGCATGCGCCTGTAATCCCAGCTACTAGGGAGGCTGAGGTAGGAGAGATGCTTGAACCTGGGAGACAGAGGTTGCAGTGAGCCGAGATCTTGCCACTGCACTCCAGCCTGTGCAACAGAGCAAGAATCCATCTCAAAAATAAATATATAGATAGATGATAGATAGATAGATACATAGATAGGCCGGGTGTGGTGGCTCATGCCTGTCATCCCAGCAATTTGGGAGGCTGAGGTGGGTGGATCACTTGAGCCCAGGAGTTCAAGACTAGCTTGGGCAACACTGTGAAACCCTGTCTCCACAAAAAAAATACAAAAAAAAAAAGTAGCTATGAGTGATGGCATGAACCTGTAGTCCCAGCTAGTTAGGAGGCTGAGGTGAGAGGATCACCTGAGCCCAGGAGGTGGAGGCTGTGGTGAGCTGTGATTGCGCCACCGTACTCCAGCTTGGGCAATAGAGCAAGACCCTGTCTCAAAAAAGAGAAAGAAGAAACAAAAATAATGCCTAGCACAGTGGCTCACGCCTGAAATCCCAGCACTTTGGGAGGTCAAGGGAGGCAGATCACCTGAGGTCAGGAGTTCGAGACCAGCTTGACCAACATAGAGAAACCCTGTCTCTACTAAAAATACAAAATAAGCCGGGCATGGTGGAGCATGCCAGTAATCCCAGCTAACTCGGGAGGCTGAGGCAGGAGCATTGCTTGAATCTGAGAAGCAGAGGTTGTGATGAGCCGAGATCACACCATTGCACCACTCCAGCCTGGGCAACAAGAGCGAAACTCCATCTCAAAAAAAAAAAAAAAAAGGAAGAAGGAAACTGACAGGCTCTCTGCCTGGGGGCTGCTCCCTCCCTTTCTCATGTCCGGCATCCCTCCTCCTGGGAGCACAGCCTATGAGCTCAGGGACTCCTGGGGCAGAACATCCTCAACACAGAATTCCATTCAGCCAGGGAAGTGAGCCAAATCTTTAGCACGTTCCCAGAAACTGCTCTCTGGAGAGCTGGTGAGTCAGAGGGAGGGGCCGGGAGGGGAGTCCAGTCCTGGCAGAGACACTTCAATCTCTGGTGGGCCACAGAGGGAACCCCTTGCTGGGCAGACTACTACACTTGTTTCCTGTTTTCCTTATTTTTTTATTTTTATTTTTTGAGACAGAGTCTCGCTCTGTCACCAGGCTGCAGTGCAGTGGCACGATCTTAGCTCACTGCAACCTCTGATTCCTGGCTTCAAGCAATTCTCCTGCCTCAGCCTCCCAAGTAGCTGGGACTATAGGTGTGCGCCACCACGCCTGGCTAATTTTTGTATTTTAGTAGAGGCAGGGTTTCACCATATTGGCCAGGCTGGCCTCGAACTCCTGACTTTGCGATTTGCCCACCTCATCCCTACCAAAGTGCTGAGATTATAGTCGTTAGCCACCTTGCCTGTCCTATTCATGCCTTCTTTCACTTGTTCAGTCACTTAGTCATCTGGCTATTTCTTCAGCATTCACTGAATGCCTGCAGTGTGCCAGGCTCCATGCTGGGCACTGGGATCCAGAGAAAAACCTTCCATGGTGCCCATCCTCAAGGGGTTTATGGCCGATCTTGAATGGAAGAATGGTGTAAATGGGTGGGTGAGTGCTACTGCAGAGAAATAAATGGGAATGTAGAGGAGGGCAGAGTTCAGGGGATCTTCAAAGAGGAGATGACCAGGCTAGGCCAGGCGCAGTGGTTCACCTCTGTAATCCCAGCACTTGGGGAGGCCGAGGCGGGCGGATCATCTGAGGTCAGGAGTTCGAGACCAGCCTGAGTAACATGGTGAAACCCCCTCTCTACTAAAAATATACTCCAGCCTGTGCAACAGAGAGAGACCGTGTCTCAAAACAACAACAAAAAAAGATATGACCAGGCTGGAGCACAGTGGTCTCATCATAGCTCACCGCGGCCTCCAACTCCTGGGCTCAAGCAATCCTCCTGCCTCAGCCTCCTGAGTAGCTGGTACTCCAGACCTGCACCACCATGCTTGGCTAATTTTTTAATTTTTGGTAGAGACAGGGGTCTTCCTGTGTTGCCCAGGCTGATCTCGAACTCCTGGCCTCAAGTGATCCTCCTTTATTGGCCTCCCAAAGTGCTGGAATTACAGTGAGCCACTGTGCCCAGCCATGGAGGTGACATTGAAACTGGGACTGGAAGGATGTGTGGCTATGCATTATGGAAGGCAACGCTCCCAGTGAAGGTCCCAGCGTGAGGAAGGTGCGTGGGCATGGGGGAGGCTGGAGTGTTCTGGAAAAGTCCACGAGGCAGGTGAAGGAGGCTCACGGAACATGAGTTTGGAGAAGCAGACAGGGGCCAGACAATGGTGGGCTTTGGCTTTGGGAGAGAGCTTGGCCTTTCCCTGTGAAAAGTTTGGAGTACAGGCGGGCGTGGGGGCTCACGCCTGTAATCCCAGCACTTTGGGAGGCTGAGGTGGGCAGATCATGAGGTCAGGAGATCAAGACCAGCCTGGCCAACATGGTGAAACCCCATCTCTACTAAAGATACAAAAAAAAAAAAAATTAGCCAGACTTGGTGGCACGCATCTGTAATCCCAGCTACTCGGGAGGCTGAGGCAGGAGAATTGCTTGAACCTGGGAGGCAGAGGTTGCAGTGACCTGAGATCGTGCCATTGCACTCCAACCTGGGCGACAGAGCGAGACTCCATCTCAAAAAATATAAATAAATAAAAATAAAAATAAAAGTAAAAAAGAAAAGCTTGGATTAAAGGGATGATGTAAAGATTTGGGAAGTGCAGGATGTGGCAGCTTGTGAAGTGTCTGGAACTTTGTGTACCCCTGCCTGACTTCAGCAGTTGCGTGGAGTATCCTTACCCATATATATATATATATATATTCTTTTTTATTTTTATTTTTTTTGAGACAGAGTTTCGTTCTTGTTGCCCAGGCGGGAGAGCAATGGCTGGATCTCAGTTCACTGCAACCTCCGCCTCCTAAGTTCAAACGATTCTCCTGCCTCAGCCTCCCAAGTAGCTGGGATTACAGGCATGTGCTACCACGCCCAGAAAATTTTTGTATTTTTAGTAGAGGAGTTTCTCCATGTTGGTAAGGCTGGTCTCCAATGCCCAACCTCAGGTGATCCTCCTGCCTCGGCCTCCGAAAGTGCTGGGTTTACAGGCGTAAGCCACCATGCCTGAGCCACCATGCCTGGCCTATATTTATTTTTTAAAATAATTAATTTATTTTAAATAATTAAAATTATGAATTTATTTTCAGCCAGGCTCTATTGGCTGGAGTGCCGTGGTGCAATCATATCTCACTGCAGCCTCAATCTTATGGGTTCAGGCAATCCTCCCTCCTCAGCCTCCACACCTCGCAACATTTTTTTATTTTTAGTAGAAATGGGGGTCTCTAGGCTGGGCGAGATGGCTCATGTCTGTAATCCCAGCACTTTGGGAGGCTGAGGTGGGCAGATCACCTGAGGTCAGGAGTTCAAGACCCGCCTGACCAACATAGAGAAACCCCGTCTCTACTGAAAATACAAAATTAGCCAAGCGTGGTAGTGCATGCCTGTAATCCCAGCTCGTTGGGAGGCTGAGGCAGGAGAATCACTTGAACCCAGGAGGCAGAGGCTGCAGTGAGCTGAGATCACGCCATTGCACTCCAGCCCGGACAACAAGAGTGAAACTCCGTCTCAAAAAAAAAAAAAAAGAAAGAAATGGTGGTCTCACTGTGTTGCCCAGGCTGGTCTAGAACTCCTGGCCTCAAGTGATCCTCCTGCCTTGGCCTCCCAAAGTGCTGGGACCACTGATGTGAGCCACTGTGACCAGTTAAAAATGAGTATAATATTGAATTAATTGCTTTAAAAAAAATGAGTATAACAGTAATGAATATGTAATAATGAATCTGGCCTGGTGGGTATCAGATCAGTCTTTATGCCAAAGCAGTTGTAAAATATACATTTGAATATCTTTTTTTTTTTTTAAGATGGAGTTTTGCTCTTGTTGCCTAGGCTGGAGTACAATAGCACAATCTTGGCTCACTGCAACCTCTGCCTCCCTGGTTCAAGGGATTCTCCTGCCTCAGCCTCCCGAGTAGCTGGGACTACAGCTACCTGCCACCACGCCCTGCTAATTTTTGTATTTTTAGTAGAAGGGTTTCACCAGGTTGGCCAGGCTGGTCTCAAACTCCTGACCTCAGATAAGCCGCCCACCTCAGCCTCCCAAAGTGCTAGGATTACAGGCGTGAGTCACTGTGCCTGGCTACATTTGAATATCTTAACCTATATAAGTCAAACGTTCGTAGGGCTCACAGAAGTCACAGTGGTCCCTGGGACAGGAGAGGAGGCAGCTCTTGAGTTTCAGTGCATGCTTTTGATATTCACAACAGGTCAATGTCATTGAACGAAAAAGTGTTTGAGGTGGGGTACAGTGGCTCACGCCTGTAACACTTCGGGAGGCCAAGATGGGAGGATCATGTGAGGCCAGGAGTTCGAGACCAGTCTGGGCAACATCATGAGACCCCTTTTGCTACAAAAAATAGAAATATTAGCCAGGCATGATGGCGTGTGCCTGTAGTTTGAGCTACTCAGAAGGCTGAGGCAGGAAATTGAGCCTAGGCTGCAGTGAGCTATGATCACACCACTGCACTCCAGTGTAGTCAACAGAGCAAAACTGTCTAAAACAAAACAAAACAAAAACAAGGGTAGGCACAGTGGCTCACACCTGTAATCCCAGCACTTTGGGAGGGCAAGGAGGGGCGATCACCTGTGGACAGGAGTTCAAGACCAGCCTGGCCAACATGGCGAAACCCTGTCTCTACTAAAAATACAAAAATTAGCCGGGCATGGTGACGGGCACCTATAATCCCAGCTACTCAGGAGGCTGAGGAAGGAGAATCGCTTGAACCCAGGAGGTGGAGGTTGCAGTGAGCTGAGATGGCGCCACTGTACTCCAGCCTGAGTGACAGAGAAAGACCTAGTTAAAAAGAAAAAAAAGTTAAGATGGGCCAGGTACAGTAGCTCATTCGTGTACATGCCTGTAATCCCAATACTTTGGGAGGCTGAGGCGGGTGGATCACTTGAGTTCAGGAGTTCAAGACTAGCCTGGGCAACGTGAGAAAAAATAAAATTAAATTAAAATAAAGAAATAAAATAGTTAAGATGGTAAACCTTATGTGTTTCCTACCAGAATAAAAAAAAATGCACCCATACCCCAACTTTGTACATATATTTTGGCTGTATAAAATATTTGAAAGGGATTTTATAACTCAACTTTCAAAGCTGTTTGGGGACAGGAAACTTGTTTGATTTGCTGCTGGCCTATTTCTCTACAAACATCAGGCATTCTTGAGAAACTTAGGGATTCTTCCAAAGTGAGAAAATGTGACCTACAGATTGTTTTCACCCACAGTGACGCATTTTGAAATACTAAATTTAACAATGGTTGAAGCTGACCTAAGTTATATTTAGAAGACATTTCAGTAAACATTTACTATATTTTAATGTTGCAGTTTTAATATTTTGGAGCCAAAGCATTTTCCCTCTTGAACCTCAAGGAGTTTTAGGAGCCGGAGGCCTCACGCCTTTCCTGTAAGAAAATCGCCCCTGCCCAGAGGAAAGACTCCTGAGTCACCTTCTATCCTCACCCATCGGATTCTGACAGTAGGTCCTGGTGCCTGTCCTCCTGTGCCACGGCCCAGAGCCCCCAGAGAGGACTTCTGGGAGGAGCTAGCTCCTGGGAGGATGAGACCGAAGGCATTGCTGGAGGAGAAGAACCCCAGAAAGATGGATAGGAGGCAGGAGCAGGGGATGCGGAGGAAGCTGGGGGCAGGGGTGGAGGGTGGCGAGGGCGGCCCTCTCCGAAGGCCAGAGGAGCCCAGCTGTGAACCTGCAAAAGCTGGGCACAGGAGACAGGGGCATAAGGAGTGGCTGGCAGGCTCTGGGCCAAGAGACAGCTGTATGTCAAGAAGTTCTGGCTGGCCAGAGGGGCAGGCTGGGAGGCATCAGAGGCCAGATGGAGCTGTATCCCCAGCCTCCCCCTACCCCACCAATCTTGACACCCCTACTGCACCATTTAGACAGATACCATTGAGTAAAAACAGTTTTTGTTGTTTTTTTTTTTTTTTTAGACAGACTCTCACTCTGTCGCCCAGGCTAGAGTGTAGTGGCGCAATCTTGGCTCACTGCAAACTCCGCCTCCTGGGTTCAAGTGATTCTCCCACCTCAGCCTCCTGAGCAGCTGGGATTACAGGCAACTGCCATCATGCCCAGCTAATTTTTTTTTTTTTTTTGTATTTTCAGTAGAGACGGGGTTTCACCATGTTGGCCAGGCTGGTCTCGAACTCCTGACCTGAGGTGATTCACCTGCCTTGGCCTCCCTAAGTGCTGAGATGACAGGCGTGAGCCACTGCGCCCGGCCTGAGTAACAGTTTTAAAGCCAAGGTCCACAGACTGGGACTTGGTGGCTCAATGCCTGTCATCCCAGCACTTCGGGAGGCCAAGGCAGAGGATCACTTGAAGCCTGGAGTTTGAGACCAGCCTAGGCTACATAGCAAGACCCTGTCTTTACAAAAAGTCAAAAAGTTAGCCAGACATGGTGGTGCACACCTGTAGTCCCAGCTACTCAAGAGGCAGAGGTGGGAGGATCGCTTGAGCCCAGAGGTCAAGGCTGCAGTGAGCTGTGGTTGTGCCACTGCACTCCAGCCTGGGTGATAGAGCAAGACCCTGTCTCCAAAAAGAAAAAAACAAAAACCGCAAAAGAATGAGGTCCACAGTGAAGATTGCAGGCTCTGGAGCCAGACGAGTGAGTTTAAATCCTACCTCTACTGCTATGTTAGGACTTGCTGTGTGACTGTGGGCCAGTTATTCAGCCTCTCTGGGCTTCATCTGCCTAATCTGTAGAGTGGGGCAATGGTGGCTGCACCCCACAGAGTGGCTGGGAACAGAATGTGACTTGGTCACCAGACCCCACAGGGCACCTCCCTGGGGTAAGCACTCAGGAAGTACTCTCATTAACCCCCAGAGGAGCAGGGCTATTCTCACTATCCACCTCCCCAATTCTTTTTTTTTTTTTTTTTTTGAGACAGAGTCTCAGTCTGTTCCCCCGGCCAGAGTGCAGTGGCGCGATTTCAGCTCACTGCAGCCTCCGCCTCCTGGGTTAAAGCAATTCTTGTCAGCCTCCTGCATAGCTGGGATTACAGATGCACGCCACCACACCCTGCTAATTTTTGTATTTTTAGTAGAGACAGGGTTTTGCCATGTTGGCCAGGATGGTCTCGAACTCCTGATCTCAGGTGATCTGCCCGCCTTGGCCTCCTAAATTGCTGGGATTACAGGCGTGAGCCACTATGCCTGGCTTCA
This sequence comes from Cacajao melanocephalus, assembly GCA_963573385.1. NCBI lineage: Eukaryota > Metazoa > Chordata > Mammalia > Primates > Pitheciidae > Cacajao > Cacajao melanocephalus. The sequence goes on along the minus strand of CAUYLG010051097.1, from coordinate 50,777 downwards.
GCATCCCCCTTTTGTGGATGCAGAAATCATGGCCCGAACCCTTAACTCTGCACCAGCCGTGCCTCAACACACCAGGTTCTCAAAGGACTCTGGGACTAAATGCTGGTGTCCCGTCCACTTCATAGATAAGGAGCTGCAAAGTCACGATGACAAACTCACCTCCTCCTAGCCCAGTCCCCGGCGTCCCTGTGCAGGAAGTAGAAAAGTTCCTTTTTAAAGTTTCCTTTCTTGTTAAAGAATAAGTGTGCTAATAACTCTTTGCTAAGCCCTATCCTATGTAGCTGTGAGACACGCCATGCTTACAGGCACATAATACATTCTATGTCCTTGTACTTTAACCAAGATGTCTGTGCTGGACGTGCTCACAGGTGTGTCCCAGCTCTCCCTTGTTTTTACCTGTTTAGAAAAGTTTTCAGTTTTTAGCCAATTGGGTTTTAGTTTAGATTGTGAGGTCTGGCTTCAGCCAATGGAGATCAGATACAGCAGTAAGGATGACCCCAAATGTGTAAGGGCTAAATATGTCTGTTTTCCTTTGTTCATTGTACTCTCATGGCAAATACAATGAACTAGCATTGTAGCAAGTATCCTTCCTGCAGTCCAGGAAGTAAAAATTGCGTTGCTGAAAGATCCTTTGTCTCAGTGCTAATTTTTCTTTGCGGCACCGAGCATCTATTTCCAACATTTATTTCCAACACTTGGGAGGTCAGAGAGAAAGACCCTGCTTCAAGAGAAAGAGACACAGAGAAACAGATGGCGAAACACAGAGGCAGAGAGAGACAGGGAATCAGAAAAGAAAATTCAGGCACACGCCTGTAATCCCAGCACTTTAGGAGGCCGAGGAGGGTGAATCACCTGAGGTCAGGAGTTCGAGACCAGCCTGGCCAACGTGCTGAAACCTTGTCTTTACTAAAAATACAAAAAATGAACCTGATGTGGTGGTTGGTGCCTGTGATCCCAGCTACTTGGGAGACTGAGGCAGGAGAATCGCTTGAACCCAGGAGATGGAGGTTGCAGTGAGCTGAGATAGAGCCATTACACTCCAGCCTGGGCGACAAGAGCAAAACTCCAGGCCAAAAAAAGAAAAAAAGAAGAAAATTTAGGGGTCAGGAGTGGTGGCTTGAACCTATAATCCCAGCTACTCAGGAGGGTGAGGCGTGAGAATCACTTAAACCTGGAACGTGGAAGTTGCAGTGAGCCAAGATCGCACCACTGCATTCCAGCGTTGGTGACAGAGCAAGACTCTGTCTCCAGAAAGAAAAAATGAGAAAATTCAGAGACAGAGAGTGCTGCTCAGGGGGCCAGACTGAAGTAGGGGTAGGGGTTGGGGGAATGTTGCCCCCATTTTTTCCCGGGACCCCTTGTGAAGAGGTTGCAGGTCCCCTCTGGGCGTTTCAGGGGTGGCTGAGAATGGTCTTCAGCAGAGGGGAAGGTGGACAGAGGCAGGCATAGGGCTGGTGACATATGTCACCTTAGGACATGCCCTGAGGCCATGGGGATCCCAAAAGTGAGCAGGCTATGGCTGTCAGGAGGACCTCAGCCCTGAAGTAAAGAGAACGTTTTCCTGTGGTCTTAGACTCTGATGCTCTCCTTTCCCTTTTCTCTTTTATTTCTTTTTCTTTTTCTTTTCTCAAGATGAATTTTCACTCTTTTTGCCCAGGCTGGAGTGCAATGGCGTGATTTTGGCTCACCACAACCTCCGCCTCCCAGGTTCAAGCAATTCTCCTGCCTCAGCCTCCTGAGTAGCTGGGATTACAGGCACCTGCCACCACGCCCAGGTAATTTTGCATTTTTAGTAGAGATGAGGTTTCTCCATGTTGGTCAGGCTGGTCTTGAACTCCTGACCTCAGGTGATCCGCCTCCCTTGGCCTCCTAAAGTGCTCGGATGACAGGCATGAGCCAGCATGCCCAGCGATTTTTGTATTTTTCAGTAGAGGTGCGGCTTCTCCACGTTGGTCAGATTGGTCTTGAACTCTCGATCTCAGGTGATCCACCCGCCTCAGCCTCCCAAAGTGCTGGGATTACTGGCATGAGCCACTGTGCCCAGCCTTTTCTTTCTTTTCAAAAAAAACTTTTTTTTTTTTTCCCCGTGACAGAGTCTCACTCTGTTGCCAGGCTGGAGTGCAATGGCTTGATCGTGGCTCACTGCATCCTCTGCCTCCCAGGTTCAAGCAATTCTCCTGCTTCAGCCTCCTGAGTAGCCAGGATCACAGGCATGCACCACCACGCCCAGCTAATTTTTTTGTATTTTTAGTAGAGATGAGGTTTTACTATGTTGGCCAGGCTGGTCTCCAACTACTGACCTCAAGTGATCCTCCCACCTTGGCCTCCCAAAATGCTAGGATTACAGGCGTGAGCCACGGCGCCCGGCCAAAATTGGTTTATTTTATTTATTTATTTTTTTGGAGAGCTGGATGTGGTGGCTCATGCCTGTAATCCCAGCTGCTCCGGAACTCTTGACCCTGGGAGGCAGCGGTTGCAGTGAGCTGAGATTGCCTGAGCGACAAAGTAAGACTCTGTCTCAAGAAAATAATAATTAAAAAAATAAAAAAGAAAAGAAAAAAAAACTTCTAAATTATTTGTAGAGATGGGGTCTCACTGTGTTGCCCAGGTTGGACTCCGACTCCTGGACTTCAAGTGATCCTCCTGCCTCTGCCTCCCACAGTGCTGGAATTAGAGGTGTGAGCTGCCGTGCCCGGCCTGTACCCTTTGCTCTGAGGCCTGCTGGAGCTGCAGTCCCTTAATCCCCTCAGCGCCAGTCCCTGTGGGTGAAAACTCTGCCCCTTCTCAAAGTGAGAAACTGACGCGTAGCAAGGCAAGTGAAGCACCAGGTAGTGGGTGTTACCTGCCACTCCAAAGCTCGGGGTCCAGAGTCTTGGGTCCAGATCTCTGCCATAGACTCAGGGAGCAACCAAGGACACGATGCTCCCACTGAGAATGGAGATGGTTCCGGGGGCTTCCGGGAAGAGGCGGCACCAGCGCTGGGCTTAAAGGAGAAGGGCTGGGGCTGGGAGAAAGAACAGGAGGAAGGGCTGGGAAGCGGAGGAATAGGCCCCGGCATGGCTCTGAGGGTACTCCCTGAGCAGAGATGGCCCAGGGCTGGGGGAGACAACATGATTCCAAAGGGATTCTCGCCTCCAGAACCCTGTGCAGGACCTGGCCAGGCCCCTTCTGGCTCCACAGGGAGAAAAATATGTGTGCAACCGAGGGGACTTGGGATGGAGCCAGTGCAGCTGTGGCCGGAACGTAAACCTGCCGTGGATTCTGGCGCCACGGCCACCCCGAAGGCAGGAAAGGGCCCTGGCTCAGCTGATGAGAACCAGGAGCCAGGATGGAGCCACAGTGGGGGCACAGGAAGGTGGAGGCGACGGCTCCTGGTTTTCAGCCTGGCCCTTTGCCCAGAGAGCACCCTAGGCAGCCCCTCCCCCCATCCACTGCTCCCACAGATCCGGGGCATGGTGGGTAATGGGAACCCTGGCCTCTAGATGCCCCCAGCCCTTGGATCACTGGTGCCCCCCCCCACTTAGCCACCCCCAGTAGGTCCCACACTGTCCCCCTTTATCTCTGCCTTGGCTCTACCTGGAACTGTCTGCGTGACAGTCCCCCCATCCCTCCTGTGCCTGAGGCTATCCAGTGTCTTGACAACCCACATTTCTCCAGAGTACTCCGTGGATGCTTGCTGGATAGACATGGACATTTTCCATAGAGAGAACTGCACAGATTATTTATTTATTTAATTTTTTTTGAGACGGAGTCTCACTCTGTCACCAGGCTGGAGTGCAGTGGCTCAATCTCAGCTCACTGCAAACTCTGCCTCCCGGGTTCAAGTCATTCTCCTGCCTCAGCCTCCTGAGTAGCTGGGATTACAGGTGTGTGCCACCATGCCTGGCTAATTTTTTTGTTTTTCGTAGAGACGGGATTTCACCATGCTGGCCAGGATGGTCATTGATCTTCTGATCTTGTGATCCACCCGCCTCGGCCTCCCAAAGTGCTGGGATTATAGGCATGAGCCACCATGCCTGGCCAAAAACAAATTATTTTTTGTAGAGTCAGAGGTCTCGATATGTCGCCCAGGCTGATCTCAAACTCCTGGCTTCTGGCAGTCTACCCACCTCAGCCTCCCAAAGTACTAGGATTCCAGGTGTAAGCCACCCCATTCAGCTAAAGTGCACAGATCTTATGTGGACAGCTCGAGGAAGCCTTACACATGCCTAAGACTGCATCACCATCTCCCAGATCAAGATCTAGAACATTCCCAGTCCCAGGAGGCTTCCTTGTGCCCCATACCAGCCATCGCCACCCCCAGAAATAACTTCTGTCCCAGTGTATTGCCATAGATCACTCCCACCTGCTTTTTTGAGATAGGGTCTCACTCTGTCGCCCAGACTGGAGGGCAGTGGCACAATCACGGCTCACTGCAGCCTCCGACTCAGGCTCAAGTGATCCTCCTGCCTCAGGCTCCTGAGTAGCTGGGGACCTGCACCACCATGCTTGGCTGATTTTTTATTTTTTTAGAGATGGGCTCTTGCTATGTTTCCCAAGCTGGTCTCAAACTCCTGGGCTCAAGTGATCCACCCTGCTTGGCCTCTTTAAAGTTCTGAGATTACAGGTGTGAGCCACTGTGCCTGGCCCTCCCGCCTGCTTTTGCTCTTTATAGAAATGGAATCCTGGTTGGGCGAGCTGGCTCACGCCTGTAATCCCAACACTTTGGGAGGCCAAGGTGGGTGGACCACCTGAGGTCAGGAGTTCGAGACCAGCCTGGCCAACATGGAGAAACTCCTTTACTGAAAACACAATATTATCCAGGTGTGGTAGCGGATGCCTGTAATCCCAGCTACTCGGGAGGCTGAGGCAGGAGAATCGCTTGAACCCGGGAGGCGGAGGTTATGGTGAGCCAAGATCGCACCATTGCACTCCAGTCTGGGCAACAAGAGGGAAACTCTGTCTCAAACATAATGATAATAATAATAGGCTGGGCGCGGTGGCTCACACCTGTAATCCCAGCACTTGGGGAGGCTGAGACAAGTGGATCATGAGGTCAAGAGATTGAGATCATCCTGGCCAACATAGTGAAACCCTGTCTCTATTAAAAATACAAAAATTAGCTGGGTGTGGTAGTGCACGCCTATAGTGCCAGCTACTCAGGAGGCTGAGGCAGGAGAATCGCTTGAATCCGGGAGGTGGAGGTTGCAGTGAGCTGAGATCGAGCCATTTTACTCCAGCCTGGGTGACCGAGCAAGACTCTGTCTCAACAATAATAATAATAAAAATAAATAAATAAATAAATGGAATCCTACGGTGTATATTCGCTTGTGCCTGGCTTCTTTGCCAATGTCATGTCTGTGGAACCCACCCATGTTGCCAAGTAGCATTCTATGGTGTGGGCGGAGGTCCCACAACTTGCCTCTCCACTCGCCTGTGGATGAACGTCTGTTTTTTCCTGTGTGGGTCTGTTATGAAAAAGGCTGGTCTGAATGTTCTTGCACATCTTTTTTTTTTTTTTTTGAGACGCAGTCTTGCTCTGTGGCCCAGGCTGGAGCGCAGTGGCGTGATCTCGGCTCACTACAACCTCCGCCTCCCGAGTTCAAGTGATTTTCCTGCCTCGGCTTCCCGAGCAGCTGGGACTACAGGCACACACCACCACGCCCGGCTAATTTTTGTACTTTTAGTAGAGACAGGGTTTTGTTATGTTGGCCAGGCTGGTCTTGAACTCTTGACCTCAAGTGATCCACCCGCCTCGGCCTCCCGAAGCACATGTCTTTCGGGAGGCTCAGTGCTCATTTCTCTGGGGGAAATACCGATTGCTGGGGTCTAGGGCAGGTGTAGAACACTGAATTCTAAACAGGTCGATTCTGACTGTACCTCTCCATGCATTTCACACGTATGCCCACCACCTTCCCAGGGGACCCACCACGTGTCTCCTTCACCTCCCTCTATTCACCCAGTAACAGAAACTTCAAATCCCTCAGCCTCTGATTTGCAGAGCAGGGCAGCCCTCCTGACCCCGCTCCTATTCTGGTAGGCCCAGGGCACACCTGTCACAGCTAAAGGGTCCCTGGGTGTGCCAACAAAGAGGGAGCCCTTTCCTGCAGGCTGAGAGCTTTTCTCTCTTTTTTTAAAATATTTTTTATTTTTATTTTTGAGATGGAGTCTTGCTCTATTACCCAGGCTGGAGTGCGGTGGTGCAATCTTGGCTCACTGCAGCCTCCACCTCCTGGATTCAAGCAATACTCCTTCCTCAACCTCCCGAGTAGCTGCGATTACAGGTGTGCACTACCACGCCCGGCTAATTTTTGTATATGTATGTATGTATGTATGTATGTATGTATGTATGTATTTAGTAGAGACGGAGTTTCACCTTGTTGGCCAGGCTGGCCTTGAGCTCCTGACCTCAAGTGATCCACCTGCCTTAGCCTCCCAAAGTGCTGGGATTACAGACATGAACCATCACGCCCAGGCCCTGGGAGCATCTCTCATGGCACTTTGGGACTGTCTGCTTGGGGTCTGCTTGGCCACCCCCTTCGCCCCAGGACAGGGACTGTGGTCAAGCTATTCCTGCCCCCAGTGCCCAGCACACAGCTTGGGGTGGATGACAGGGAACCCGGGGCTCACAGAAAGGTGGGGTGGGAGAGAACAGCTTAGAGGCAAATGTCTCCCACTCTGAGGACTAAGTCCAGAGGTGTAGCTTCAAGGTCCAGTTTCTCTGCTTGGGCCAGGGGAAAGCTTTCCACTTCTTGGGACCTTAGTAGGAGCCTGGTGTCCCTCCAGGTCCAGGTGGGCTCTTGTATTCACCCCAGCCTTAGACCCAAGGGAGGTGAGTTGAGTACAACCAAGACCCGTTGGCCACCCCCTTACGAGGCCCTGAGAACTCACTGCCTGGACAGCCCCAGGCTGGAGCCAGCCCATAGTGGGAAGAGAAGGGGGTCTCTCACCCTGCCAAGGCAGAGAAGGTCTCCAGTCAATGTCTCTGGCATTCACGGAGACCCCTCTGGGGCTTGGCGGCTGGTCAGAGGGGCGGAGGCGCGGCCCTGGGCAGCGGGTGGATAGGCTCCGTGACCAGAGGGGCCATCACCCACCCCGCCCTTGGCCTTCAGCCCAGACCCAGGTTCCTCTCTTCCGAGAAGTTCATTCCCCTAAATGGACTTACGTGCTTAGCTCTCATTAACCTTCAGAACCTTCCAGAAAGGGAGTGGAAATATCCCACCTCATCTCCTGCTGAGGAAGCCTGGATAGGAGTGGGGGAAGATAAGGGAGCCCCCAGGGCTGCTGCTGCGGCCAGAGATGTGGGGATCCCAGGCAGGGCTGTTGTCCTGGGCAGGGTCTCTGCACCAGCTCCATCACCAGGAAGGCTCTGCAGTTTCACCCAGCAGAGGTGGGGGAGCTGGACACCCCTGCCTCTCTCTTAGGGATCCTTGCCTCCGTCCCCACCAGCCCAGCACTCCCGAGCCAGCCGCCCCTCACTTCCCTCCTCCAGTGATTCTTTTTTTTGAGACAGAGTCTTGCTCTGTCGCCCAGGCTGGAGTACAGTGGTGCAATCTCAGCTCACTGCAACCTCTGCCTCTCGAGTTCAAGCAATTCCCCTGCCTCCGCCTCGCAAGTAGCTGGGATTACAGCATGCACCACCATGCCTGGTTAATTTTTGTTTTTTAGTAGAGACAGTGTTTCGCCATGTTGGCCAGGCTGGTTTTGAACTCTTGACCTCAAGTGATCCACCCACCTCAGCTTCCCAAAGTGCTTCCCAAAAGGATTGCAGGTGTGAGCCACTGTGCCCCGCCCAAGGGCCCATCTTAAGACTGCTACTGTGCATGAGGCTTGCTGGGCAGGGGCTCCCTGGGCTGGGCTGAAGTGACCAGGGATGGCAGGTATGGGTGCTGTGCGGGGACCTGAGTCTCCAGGTCTCTGTTCCCATTTCTCGTCTGTCTCCCTCGGTCTCTTCAGCCCGGCAAAGACAGATTACAGCCTGTGCCGTGGGTGGTCAGGAGATATTCTTTCTCTTAATTTTGTATTTATTTATTTTTTTTGAGATGGAGTCTCTCCGTGTCACCCAGCTGGAGTGCAGTGTTGCAATCTCGGCTCACTGCAACCTCCGCCTCCCAGGTTCCAGCAATTCTCCTACCCGAGCCTCCCGAGTAGCTGGGATTACAGGTGCATGCCACCACACCCAGCTAATTTTGTATTTTTAGTAGAGACAGGGTTTCACAACATTAGTCAGGCTTGTCTCAAACTCCTGACCTCAGGTGATCTGCCCGCCTTGGCCTCCCAAAGTGCCGGGATTACAGGCGTAAGCCATCACACCCGGCCAGCCCTTGCATTTTAGTGACCCTGTAATGGAAATGTCCCCCGGGAAGGTTACTGTGATGGGATCGGATTGGGTGGCCCCCACCCATCTGCTGCCCCAGACTTTTAGACAAGCTGATTCCCTCCCCGAGGCTTCAGAGCCCCCACTGCCCAAGTCTTCAGGCCCCTCAGGTAAACCCCTATTTTCAAGAGAGCCCCAGCTCCCATGTCAAAGAGGGGGTGCAAGACACTGTGTGGATGAGTGGGAAGTCGCCTGGTTTCCAACAGGGGTCCCCTTGGGGCATCTGGGCTCCTGATGCAATGGACAGCTGGGTGTCTGGAAGAAGGGCTGGGGCGTGGAGACAGTGCTGGGCACAGCCAGCAGGGGAGGGGGTTCCAGGGTGACTCGCTCTGCATCTGCTGGCTTCAGGGGATGGGTTGTGAATGGTTTCTGCCTCCTGAGACCCACTTGTTCTTTTGCCTTTCTTTTCTCCCTCCCCTCCCCTTTCTTCCTTCTTTCCCTTCTTCTCTCCTTCATTCCTCTTTTTCTCTCCTTTCTTACTTCCTCCCCTCTCTCTCTCTTTTCTTTCTTTCTTTTTTTTTTTTTTTTTTTAGAGATGATGTTTCACCATGTTGGCCAGGATGGTCTCGATCTCTTGACCTCATGATCCACCCGCCTCACCTTGGCCTCCCAAAGTGCTGAGATTACCAGTGTGAGCCACCGTGCCCGGCCCGCTTTCTTTTTTTTTCTTTCTTCCTTCTTTCTTTCCTTCCTTTCTTTCCTCTCTTCCTTTCCTTTCTTCTCTCTTTCTTTCTTTCTGACAAGGTCTCAGGGTCTTGCTCTGTGCCCAGGCTGGACTGCAGTGACGCAATCATAGCTCACTGCAACCTCGACCTGCTGGGCTCAAGCGATCCTCCCACCTCAGCCTCCCGAGTAGCTGGGACCACATATGCCCACAACCATGCCCAGCTAATTTTCAAATTTTTTTTTAGAGATGGGGTCTTGCTATGTTGCCCAGGCTGCTCTTGAACTGGGCTCAAGCGAGCCTCTCGCCTCAGCCTCCCAAAGTGCTGCGATTACAGACCTGAGTCACCACGCCCGGCCCCTGTTCTTTCCGCACTCTCATTTCTGCTTTTCTTTCCCCCTTCCTCACGGAGCCCAATCCTGGAACTGAAGCCAGCTTTCCGATTTTATCTTGTGTTTATGGGGAAACGGTGGTGCCCATCTCTGGGTCAGTCCAGACAGCTTTCCCCTAGGAAGTGAGCCAAGTTCCCGTGGTGGGTCACAGTTAAAAACAAGGACAAGAGACAGAGTGAGAGATACAGGAGAGGGGGCATGGAGGGACACACAGGTCCCCCACTTCCCGTCTGTTTGTCCATTTATCAGGCTGATGTCAGGCGGCACGGGGGGCACTGGACATCATTTCATGGCTCAAGATCATTGTCCCCAAGCCTGCTTTCCCAGGCTGTCCCCTTAAGAGCTAGGCTGCTTGGTGGGGTGCAGTGGCTCACACCTGTAATCTCAGCACTTTTCCAGGCTGAGGCGGGTGGATCATGAGGTCAGGAGTTTGACACCAGCCTGGCTAACATGCTGAAACCCCGTCTCTACTAAAAATACAAAAAATTAGCTGGGCGTGGTGGTGGTGCCTGTAATCCCAGCTACTCGGGAGCCTGAGGCAGGAGAATGGCTTGAACCAGGGAGGTGGAGGTTGCAGTGAGCCAAGATTGCGCCACTGCGCTCCAGCTTGGGCGAAAAGAGTGAGACTCCGTCTAAAAAAAAAAGAGCTGGGCTGCTGAGTGGGCTGCTGTGGCCACACCCTGCGGTCTGTGGGAGGGTCAGTGTCACCCTCCAGCCCTTGCTGCCCTGTGGGTGATTCCGGCAGAGCCTCCGGCTCTGTGCCTGCCCTCTGGAATACCCCCATTGCCCTCCCAGCCCCTTACCCATCCGTCAAGGCCACACCTGTGCCCCTCCTCCACGCAGCCTCCAGATGGGATTGGAAGGCAGGGTGTGCCTCTCTGTCCCTCAAGGGCTACCTGGCCATCTCTGTGCATGTCTAGGTGCCACTGAGATGAACTGGCCTTGATGGCCAGGAATCTATGTCTTAGCACCCAGCACGGCTAGCTGAAGTCAGTGACTGCAGAGTGTGGGAATGAATGAGTGAATGAGTGAGTGAGTGAATGAATGAATGAATGAACAGGGAAGAACTAAGTGACCCAAGGGAGGGCCAGAGGTGGACAGGAGCTTCTGGTGCCTCTTGTCCATCCTTTCTTTTTCTTTTTTTTAGACGTCTGGCTCTATCGCCCAGGCTGGAGTGCAGTGGTGCGATCTCGGCTCACTGCAATCTCTGCCTCCCGGGTTCCAGTGATTCTCCTGCCTCAGCCTCCTAAATAGCTGGGACTACAGTCACACACCACCACGCCTGACTAATTTTCGTACCATGGGGTTTCGCCATGTTGCCCAGGCTGGTCTTGAACTCCTGACCTCGTGATCCACCTGCCTCGGCCTCCTAGTGTGCTGGGATTACAGGCATGAGCCACTGTGCCCAGCCCCCTCTCGTCCGTTCTTTTTGTGGGTGAGGAGGCTGAGGCCCAAGCGGGTCACGCAACGGTGACAGGACTGGGGACCACCATTTTCCCTCCCAGGGGACTCTCAGAATCCCTGTTTCACTGGGAACATGGGCAGCGGCTTTAAGGGGCCAGGGCCTTTCCATCCAGGCCCCAGAGAACCCAGAGGAGCCAGCCTGGCATGGCTGGGGTTTTCATTGAGAGACTGCCACAGGCCATGTACTGGGCTACCTGCCAGCCCTTGAGATTGGGCTCTGGGCTCAGCACTGGATGGGACCCAAGGAAGTGGCTTAAGGCTTTGTGGGCAGGTGGTGTCTGCTGTAGAAAGCAGGGTGGCATGTGGCTGGGGGGAATTTGGTCAGGGAGAGAGGTTGCCTGGGCCTGAGGATGGGAGCACCAGGGAACCGGGATGAGGTGCAGGGCTGGGGGCAGCTTTGGGCTCGGCTGTCAGGGAAGCGTGTTGGCATGAGGGGCCTCCCGGATGTCCCATCACAGACGGCCAGGGAGCCGAGGACATGAGAGGCAGCTGAGGGGAGGGACAAGGGTCGTTAGGCCCCATCGGAGCTGGCAGAAGCTGGTGCCCAGGGATAGGGGAGCTGAGTAGGTACAGGCTCAGGGTGTGAGCGATTGCCAGTGACACAGGACGGATGGGTGGAGGAGGGCTTGTGAGCTTGGCTACACGGGACATGACTCCAAATGGGGCTGAGGAGCAAGGGGGACCCCCACGCTCCCCACTTTCCCATCCTGAGGCACGTGGGTAGGAGGGCTACCCAGGAGGGCTTCAGGGAGGAGGTGTTCTCAAGGAAAAGACAAGAGGTGATGAAGGGGACATTCAGGGGCTACTCCTTTTCCGGCTGGCAAAACTGCCCTGTCCCCGCTGGGTACGGTGGCTCACGCCTGTAATCCTAGCACTTTGGGAGGCTGAGGCAGAGGGATCACCTGAGGTCAGGAGTTTGTGACCCACTTGGGCCACATGGTGAAACCCCTTCTCTAATAAAAATACAAAAGTTAGCTGGGTGTTGTGGTGCACTCCTGTAATCCCAGCTACTCGGGAGGCTGAGAGATGAGAAGCACTTGAATCCTGGAGGCAGAGGTTGCAATGAGCCGAGATTGTGCCACTGCACTCCAATCTGGGCGACAGAGCAAGACTCCATCTCAGCCGAGCTCGGTGGCTCATGCCTGTAATCCCAGCACTTTGGGAGGCCAAGGCAGGGGGATCACCTGAAGTCAGGAGTTCAAGACCAGCCTGACTAACATGGAGAAACCGCCCCCCCCCCCCATTTCTACTAAAAATACAAAATTAAGCTGGGCGTGGTGGCGGGCTCCTGTAATCTCTGCTACTTGGGAGGCTGAGGCAGGAGAATTACTTGAACCCAGGAAGGGGAGGTTGCAGTGAGCCGAGATTGCAACATTGCCCTCCAGCCTGGGTAACAGAGCGAAACTCCGTCTAAAAAACAAAATAAAAAAAAAATTAGCTGGGTGTGGTGGCACATGCCTGTAATCCCAGCTACTCAGGAGGCTGAGGCAGGAGAATCACTTGAACCTGGGAGGCGGAGACTGCAGTGAGCCGAGATCAAGCCATTGCCCTCCAGCCTGGGCAAGAAGAGTGAAACTCCATCTGAAAAAAAAAACAACTGCCCTGTCCCCGAGATTCACAGGTCAGCCCCTGCGGCGTCCCCTCTGCACACCCCCAGCCTGAACCCCAGCTTCGGCAGCCCTCTGTCTGGGCAGGACTTAGTGGTCCTCTCTCCCGTCTGGAGACCAGAAGGGCAGGAAGGGAGGCCAGGCATGGTGGCTTATGTTTATAATTTCGGCACTTTGGGAGGCCAAGGTGGGAGCATCCCTTGAGCTCAGGAGTTCCAGACCGGTCTGGGCAATACAGCGAGAGATCCCATCTCTACAAAAAATTTAAAAAATTAGCTGGGTGGTGGCATGCACCTGTCATCCCAGCTACTTGGGAGGCTCACGTGGGAGGACTGCTTGAGCCCAGGGGTTCAAGGAGGCTGCAGTGAGCTATGATCATGCCACTGCACTCAAGCCTGGATGACAGAGTGAGACTCTGTCTCTACAAAAAAAAAAAAAAAAAAAAGCTAGGCGTCTGTAGTGCCTGTAATCCCAGCACTTCGGGAGGCCAAGGTGGGAGGAGCACATGAGCTCAGGAGTTCAAGGCTGCAGCGAGCTATGAAGGCGCCACTATGCCCCAGCCTGGGCCACAGAGCGAGACCCCATCTCTGAAAAAGGAAAAAAAAAAAAAAAAAAGCAGGAATGATCTAATTCCACTGGATCAGCATGAAAGCAGCTCGTGCCTCTGTACATCCATTCTGCCTTGTCTGCGCGGCTCTGACCCAGCAGGCTGGCCTCCAGGGACTGCACCACTCAGACCTTGCGTTCTCTTGCTTCTGGTGAGGTGTGGCCAGGGAGGCACTGGCATGAGATCAGGGACGGGAAGGCAGAGACCTGTTTCCTCTGGTGGCTTCATCTTTCACCTACAGCCCCGGCCCCTGCAGGGCCCCCCACCCATGGCTACTACCTGCTGGTCCTGAAACCATCACTCCCTCCCTCCCATCAGCAATCAGATCTAGGGGTGCTCAGGGCCCCACTGGAGCCGAGTTCCAGCTCACCCTCTTTTGTCCGTTCCCCTATTGCTGCCCACACCTTTGTTAACGCTCTCAATTGCCCTGTGAGACAGCGTGCCATCTGTTTCCTGCCAGGGCCCGACCCATACAGGGTGTAGACAAGGGTTTGTGAGATGCAAGTGTCTTAGAGTTCACCCAGTTCAACCTGCCCTTGAAAAAGTGTTTCATTTTAAATCTGCCTCAGTGGCTCACGCCTGTAATCTCAGCACTTTGGGAGGCCGAGGTGGGTGGATCAAGAGATCAGTAGTTCAAGACCATCCTGGACAACATGGTGAAACTCCGTCTCTACTAAAATATCAAAAAAAAAAAAAATTATCTGGGCACGGTGGTAGGCACCTGTAATCCAAGCTACTTGGGAGGCTGAGGCAGGAGAATTGCTTGAACTGGGACCTGGGAGGCAGAGGTTGCAGTGAGCTGAGATCACACCACTGCACTGCAGCCTGGGCTACAAAAAAAAAAAAAATTTAGACACAAAGTCTTGTTCTGTCACCCAGGCTGGTGTCCAGGGGTGCAATCATAACCCACTGCAGCCTCCAACTCTTGAGCTCAAGCAATCCTCCCACCGCAGCCTCCAGAGCAGCTGGGTCTACAAGTTCGCACCACCACATCTGGCTCATTTTTGTTTTGTTTCATTTTGAGGCAGTCTCACTCTGTCACCCAGACTGGAGTGCAGTGGCATGACAGCTCATTGCAACATTCGTCTCCCAGGTTCAAGTGATTCTCCTGCCTCAGCCTCCCCAATAGCTGGGATTACAGGCTTATACCACCATGCCTGGCTAATTTTTTATTTTTAGTAGAGATGGAGTTTCACCATGTTGGCCAGGCTGGTCTCGAACTCTTGACCTCAGATGATTCTCCCGCCTCTGCCTCCCAAAGTGCTGGGATTACAGGTGTGAGCCACCATGCCCGACCTTAATTTTTGTGTATATATATATATATATATATATACACACAATTTTTTTTTTTAGAGACGGGGTCTCACTATGTTGCCCAGGCTGGAGTGTAGTGGCTATTCACAGCTGCAATCCCACTACTGATCAGCGCGGGAGTTTTGACCTGCTCCGTGTCCAACCTGGGCCGGTTCACCCCTCCTTAGGCAACCTGGTGGTCCCCAACTCCCAGGAGGTCACCACGTTGATGTTGAACTTAGTGTGGACACCTGACTGGCATAGCGCACTGCAGCCCAGAACTCCTGGACTCAAGCGATCCTCCCACCTCAGCCTCCCGAGTAGCTGGGACTACAAGCATGCGCTACCGTGCCTGGCCGTATTTCTATTTTGTAGAGATGGGGTGTTGCTGTGTTGCCCAGGCTGGACTTGAACTCCTGGCCTCAAGCAATCCTCACCTTGGCCTCCCAAAGCACTAGGATTATAGATTTGAGCCACCTGTGCTTTTTATGTAAGGGGAAACTGAGGCCCGGAGAGGGTGAGTGATCTGTCTTGGTTCACCCAGCCCCAGGGTTGGGACTCACAGCTGTTCTGAAAAGGTTCTGGAGAGGCCAGGGCTTATCTCACAGAGGTTGGCAGCCTGTCTGCCCCCTCCCCTGCCTGCCTCTCTCAGCCTGGTGTCTTCAGGGAGCGTTTCCTCCACAGCAGGAACCGGATGTCTCTGCTCCACCTAATAACCCCATTAGGGCCATTTGCACCTCCCAGGGGCAGGTGCCTGGGAACCCAGCCAGCACTCTCCTCCCTGACCTCTTGCCCCAGAAGGCGGGGCCCCTCCACGTGGCACAGGATGTCTCCTCGCCTCCTCTCCATCCCTCGCCCTCCCCACTTGCCCATCAGCAACATGTCGCTACTCCTGCCTGGCACCCTCCCGAGGTCCGCCTGGCCCAGGTGTCCTGCTCCTTCTTCAAAGACACCCCTCCCCAAGATGCTGCCTCTGAAGCTCAAACGGTCCATCTCCCTGACAACTATGTCCTCTCCTTCTCTTGAATGTGGTAGTGTCACTCTCCTCCCCCCACAGCAGTGAGCACCTTGAGGGCAGCGTCTAGCCTCAGACATCTCTGGCCCCTGGGGTCCGAGCACTGAGCGGGAATCCTATGATAAATGTTGAGTGATTTATCAGCAGGGACAGTGAGGCTGGCAGAGGCCTGTCCTGCCCCAGGTGACAACTGCCCTAGGATCCTGAGCCTCATCCCGGTCCTACATGCCCTTGTGGACCTCCCCAAGGAGGAGGAGCCGGGGGTAGTGGTCCAGAAAGACTGCCCAGGTGTACCATGTCACAGGCAGGCAGGGAGGTATCGGGGACATTTATTTCTGATAGAGACTGGCGCAAGCTTTGGGCTTAGGACACCCGCCCCCCAACCCTCATCTAGAATTAATCTCTCTCAGGGTCCAGAAGCGTCAGGGCCTGTCCCAGCCCATGCTCTGCAGCCTGGGCCAGGGAGGAGGTGGAGGGGCACATGGGCCACCCTGGAACCCCTCAAGAAGACCCCTCAGCCGTAGTGCTGAACGCTAGGTGTGTGGTGTATCTTCTCACACTCTCTGTCTTCTCTGGCCCTGATAGGGATGTGCTCCTGCAGCTGTTGAAGCTTGGGAGAGGAGGAGAGAGGGAGAGATGATGGATGGTGAAGAAAGGCTCTGGTCAAGGTCCCACAGCCATTGGCCAGCATGCTCCCACCCATCACCTACGGGAAACTGAGGTTCCACCGGCTGGCTGGAATTAACCAAAGGGACCAAGGCCATCTCTCCAAACCTCACAAATGCAGCTCTTCCCTTCTGCTCCCTACCACTCTCCCCCTCCACCCACCACACCACAGGATCCTGCCGGAACCTTATCTGCCTGGCTGGGCGTGGTGGCTCACGCCTGGAATCCCAGCACTTTGGGAGGCTGAGACCGGCAGATCACCTGAGGTCAAGAGTTTGAGACCAGCCTGGCCAACACAGTGAAATCCCGTTTCTACTAAAAATATAAAAAAATTTCCAGGCGTGGTGGCGCACGCCTGTAATCCCAGCTACTCGGGAGGTTGAGGCAGGGAATCGCTTGAACCTGGGAGGCGGAGGTTGCGGTGAGTGGAGATCGTGTGATTGCACTCCAGCTTGGGTAACGAGAATGAAACTCCGTTTCAAAAAAAATAAAAAACATCATCCGCCTGTCTCCCCTGGCGAAAACCCACCACCGGCTCCCACAGGTTGCAGGATACAGCCCAGTTCCTCAGCTGGGCACCTGGGCCCCCCTCCTGCCCCAGAAGCCCCCACGCCTCCCTACCTCTCTGCCACCCCCTTCCTAGAGTCACCCCTCTCCCCCTCTTCCTCAAATCCCACAAGACCTAGGTCTCCTCTTTCCTCTAGGAAGCCTGTGGACACCCTCTGTGCCGCAGGTTCAGGCACCTGAGCTCTGTATGACACATTTTTTTTTTTTTGAGACGAAGTTTCGATTTTTGTTCCCCAAGCTGGAGTGCAGGGGTGTGATCTTGGCTCAGTGCAACCTCTGCCTCCTGGGTTCAAGCGATTCCCCTGCCTTACCGTCCTGAGTAGCTGGGATTACAGGTTTGTGCCACCACGCCCGGCTAATTTTTGTATTTTTAGTAGAGACGGGGTTTCACCATGTTGGCCAGGCTTGTGTCGAACTCCAGACCTTAGGTGATCCACCCACCTCAGCCTCCCAAACTGTTTGGATTACAGGCGTGAGCCACCTCGCCCAGCCCCCACTTTTTTTTTTTTTTTTAGATGGAGTCTCACTGTTGCCCAGGCTGGAGTGCAGTGGTATAACAGCTCAGTGCAACCTCCACCTCCTAGGTTCAAGCCATTCTCCTGCCTCAGCCTCCCGAGTAGCTGTGATCACAGGCGCCCACCACCACGCCCGGCTAAGTTTTTGTATTTTTAGTAGAGATGGGGTTTCACCATGTTGGCCAGGCTGGTCTTGAACTCCGGACCTCAGGTGATCCACCCACCTCAGCCTCCCAAACTGCTGGGATTACAGGCGTGAACCAACACACCCCGCCTGTATGACGTCTTGAGGCGATGCCCAGAGCTTGGCCTGAAAGCAATTCGCCTCCACCTGGGGCGTCTCCCCCGCCACACTGGGGCGTCTGCAGGCCGCCCCCACTTGCAATCCCAGATGCTGTCACCAGGGGGTGCACGGTGCCCACTTGGAAGGTGGGCAAGAGGCGGGCGGGGAGAGCTAGAGATGAAGGGACTAATAGCCAAGCGCCCCGCCCCTCCCAAGGGGCTTGGGTGGTCTGAGCCGGGGCCACTCACCAGGTGTAGATGAGCACAGCAAGGAGGGCCGTGAGGAGGAGTGCGAGGAGGACAGACAGGATGGCGATGATGACCACCGTGCCTGGGCTCTGGGAGCCGCTGACAGCCCGAAGTGCCTGGGCTGAGGGCGGTGATGGCGGCGGCACCGGTGGGCGGGGAAAGAAATTTTTATCCAACCTGAAGGGGCCCTCGGGCAGAATCCAGACCAATCACTTCCCGGCCTCCACTGCCACCGCCCAGGCCTGGGGGAAGGGGTGGTGCGGGAGGGGCGCCTGCTGATAGGATGGTCGCGGTGCCTCTGATTGTGTAGTGGGCTGACCTGTGCCCATCCTCAGTCCTCCGGGGTCCCCAGGCCCCCGGCCCCTGCCGCTACCGTTTGGCCCCAGCCACTGGCCCCTACCTTGCTGCAGGCGGGTGTCGTTGGACCACTCGGTCTCAGCCACGGGTCCTTTGTCACTCATCACCAGGAACTTCACCCTGAATGGGAGACCCAGCGTTGGGCATGGTGGTCCCCCGGAGTCCTGAAACCATCAGGCCTTGGTGCCTGGAGTCTCGGGAGGGGGCCGGAGGCTGGGGCTAAAGAGCCCAGCAGAATGGGTTCGGATCTCGGTGTGACATTTCCGGCGGTGTGACAGTGTGACCGTGGGAGTGCCCCCCGCCCCCCGCGGGCTTCCGTGTCCTCATTTGGGAAAGGTAGGGGGTGGGTATTAGATCTCTCAGAACTGAACAGGCGTGAGTCAAGCGCTTAGTGGGGAGAGACCCTGCCTGGGAATGCCGTCTGGATGGAGAGACGCCACCTGAGTGGTCCACTGGGCCCCTGAGGAACCTTCTGCACAAGAAAAGCAGGAGAGGCCGGGTGCGGTGGCTCATGCCTGTCATCCCAGCACTTTGGGAGGCCGAGGCAGGCAGATCACTTGAGGCCAGGAATTTGAGACCAGCCTGGCCAACATGGTGAAACCCCGTCTCTACTGAAAATACAAAAATTAGCTGGCTGTCGTGGCAGATGCCTGTAATTTCAGCTACTTAGGAGACAGTTTGGAATATCTCTTGAACCTGGGAGGTGGAGGTTGCAGTGAGCTGAGATCGCACCACTGTACTCCAGCCTGGGTGACAGAGCAAGACTCCATCTCAAAAAAAAGAAAAAAAAGAATTCACGTAATTCCTGAAGGCCTCCCCAGCCCCTGCCTGCTGCCTCCTCTTCCCTTTGGCTGTGCTGGAACAGGGGACCCAGGCACCTCTGGGGCCCTGGAGAGCCTCCTAGGAGCTGCCCCAGGCTCCGGCTTGGGTGCCAGCAGAAGCAGCCAGGGCCTGGCAGAGCTGCTCACCTGTAGGGTCCCGGGCCGGGCAGGGGATGGTTGCAGCCAGGTGTTGTTGGCTGGCAGCGGGTATCATTGCCGACACGGAGGACACGGAGCTGGCTGCTGGCCTGGCCGCCCTGGTATACTGCCCGGCTGGCCCCCATCGTGAGATAGTAGCCCCTCTGGGAGAAGTTGGCAGGAACAGGGATGTCCTGGTTTGTCTGTGGGGCGGTGAAGCTCTGGGTGGCTAAGAGCGGCACCATCGTCAGACCAGGCACACAGGCAGGATCCCACCCTCACCACACCAGGCCTGACATCCCTCCTCGGCCCCAACCCCTGCAGCACCTGCTCTCTGCATGCCCCCTCAACACACCTGCCTGCTGCTGCTCTCAGGCCTGCAGGCCCATTTCACAGAGGGAAAAATCGAGGCGTGGCCCTAGCAGCACCCACCGTTACTGAGGGCCACCACCAGCCAGATGGTGTCCACGTCCGAGATGTTGTGGCTGCCGAACTGGCCCAGAGGCTGCTCCAGTGTGAAGGTGGACTGGGTGAGCCTCCCCGCCAGGGTGTCCTTTGAGAGCTGGGGCACGTAGTGGATGCGCTCTGGGGCAGTTGGAAGGGGAGGGCAGAGAGGAGAGGCCCAATGGGGCAACCAAGTCCCCACCTGGTCTCCCCTGGCCCAGATCCAGACTTAACTTGGGAGCCCCAGGTTAGGGGCACTTCCTGGGAGGTCAGGTCCGGCATGAACCAGGAAGCTTCCCCGGCAACTCTATGTCCCATCTGCATGAGTGGGAGGTCTGAGTCTAGGCCCTGGCCCCTCTCTTAGGACCCTCCTGGAGTGGGCATTGTGGGAGGTCTAGGACAATGGTGCCCTGGGAGGCCACCCCCGCAGCGATAGGCACAGTTCTCCCGGGCCGGGCCATGTTGGGATGCAACTGGAATTTGGGGGCAGCCTAACCTGGCTGAACTCTGCTCCTCACATGCCCAGTGACCTTCAACTGAAGCCCCTCCAGTTCCACCCACATGGTCTAGGTTGTTTGGCTTGATGAGAGGACGCATGACTTGGCAGGGGTGGGGGGGTGGCATGGGAAGGGCTCCTTGGCTGAGACCCCAGGCTGGGTGGGATACAGACTGCCCAGAGGGTCCGGAGGCTTTGAAGCCAGAGCTTGGTTCTGAGTCTAGAATGTCCTCTCCTGCACGCCCGGTTCTCTGCTACCTCCGCCACAGCCCTAAGGCATCTTCGCCTTCAGGACCGGGTCCCCCTCTCAGACTCCCACCGACCCTCCCCAGGGAAGGGCGGGAGACGAGAACAAGCATCCCAGGTCCGTACGCCAAAGGGGACTCAGGATTGGCAACTTGGCTTGTCTCCAGCCTTGCTGGTTGGAGAGCTCACACCTCCCCATCTTCTCCCTGAGCCTCCTAGGCAGGAGCAGGACCCCAGCCCCCCTCCTCTCCCCAGCCCCAAATATGGTCCGGGAGAAGCAGAAGGATGGAGTGGACTTCTATGCACATCTCCGGCAGCTGCCTCTGTTCTGTTCAGTTCAGTTCAATTTGATTCATCTCTGTTGAATTAAACTCAACTCTAAAGATTCAGGCTAGAGTCTTCCTTGGGGGCGACTGTCATGATTCCTTTCTTAGAGCTCTCAGTCCTAGCTCTGAAGCCCAGGGCACTGTGCATGCAGCAGGCACTTAATGTTTGGAAAGAGAAGTGGAGCAGGCAGAGATTGGTGGGGGCAGAGATTGGAGGATTGTATCTCTCAGCCTGTCCAGTTTTTCTTTTCTTTCTTTTCTTTTCTTTCTCTCTCTTCCTTTTTTTTTCTTTCTTTTTTTTTTTTTGACAGAGTCTCATTCTGCTGCCCAGGCTGGAGTGCAGTGGCACAATCTTGGCTCACTGCAACCTCCGCCTCCCGGGTTCAAGAGATTCTCCTGCCTCAGCCTCCCAAGTGGCTGGGACCACAGGCTCCACCCACCCCACCCAGCTAATTTTTGCATTTTTAGTAGAAATGGGGTTTCACCATGTTGACCAGGACGGTCTCAATCTGCGGACCTTGTGATCTACCCGCCTTGGCCTCCCAAAGTGCTGAGATTACACGCGTGAGCCACCATGCCCGGCCTCTGTCTCTCTCTTTCTTTCTTTCCTTTCTTCCTTCCTTCCTTCTCTTTATTTCTTCTTTCTTTCTCTTCCTTTCTTTCTTTTTTTTCTTTCTTTCTCTTTTTCTTTCTTTCTCTTTCTCTCTCCTTCCTTCCTCCCTCCCTCCCTCCCTCCTTTCTTTTCTTTTTTGAGACAGGGTCTTGCTGTTTGGTCCAGGCTGGAGTGCAGTGGCGGAGCTCAATGCATGGGCTCAAGCCATCCTCCCGCCTCAGTCTCCCAAGTAGCTGGGATTACAGGTGCATTCCACCACACCCAGCTAATTCAAAACAAAAATCTTTTTTAGAAATGGGGTCTTGCTGTGTTGCCCAGGCTGGACTTGCCAGCGCTTCCTGCGGGCACAAATTCTCCTGGACTTCTTTAAACCTCTCCTCAGGGAAGGAGGCAGTGAGCCACGTGTAAGAGTCTGGCAACAAGGCGAGGTCTGGGGTCTGTTTTGCAGCCTGAGATGCAGTGGTACCCCCGTGCCCACCCCCGCCCTTACTCACCCACGCCCATCCCAGGCTGGATACGGGTCAGCAGCAGCAACAGCGACATAAGCAGCTGGCACTGTCCCACAGAGAGCCCCATGGCCGGACCAAGCCTCCGGCTGTTGTCCCTCTGTCTGTCCATCCGTCTGCAGTGTCAAGGTCCCGGAGGCTCCCGTCTGTAGTCCGTGCTGGGCTAGGGGAGGCTGTTTCTGACATCTCCTGATGCCCCTCCCAGGTACCCCCTCCTCCCAAACAACTGGTTGGACAGGTTTGGGGGCAGAATCTGCTGGCCCAGTGAATCTGGCACCACCAGGGAGGGGTCCACAGAGAACAATCAGTTGCAAGACAAGCCTGGACTCCCCACCCTACCCCAGGAGCACCTGGCCAGGGAGGGGCTGAGGAAGGAGGAGGCAGTCCCCAGGTCCAGGCTGCCCCAGGGGCAATCCTGCTTCGGCTGGCTGCCTTGTGGATCTCCTTGTCCAAATAGTCTCCAACCTGGCAACTCTTCCTTTAGGACCTGAGGTGGGAGGACTGCTTGAGCCTGGGAGGTTGAGGCTGTGGTGAGCCAGGATGGCACCTCCGCCCTCCAGCCTGGGTGACAAAGTGAGACTCTGTCTCAAAAACCAAAAAAAAAAAAAAAAAAAAAAAAAAAAAAGACATAGGTGGTGTGTCTATTTTGGGTTCTTAGAGAATGCTGGTCAAGGAAGCTCTCTGGAGTCACTTTTACTTACGTACTTTATTATTATTATTTTCTGAGACAGGGTCTTACTCTGTTGCCCAGGCTGGAATGCAGTGGTGCAATCAAAGCTCACTGCAGCCTTGACCTCCCAGGCTCAAGGTCTTGGTTCATTCAGGCAGTGATAACAAAGCACCAGAGCCTGGGTGACTTAAAAACAACAGACATTTATTTCTCACAGTTGTAGAGGCTGAGAAGTCTAAGATTAAGACATGAGTAAGAGTCCAGGCGTGGTGGCTCATACCTGTCATCCCAGCACTTTGGGAGGCTGAGGCAGGAGGATCACTTGAGGTCAGGGATTCAAGACCAGCCTGGCCAACATGGTGAAACCCTGTCTCTACTAACAACACAAAAACTAGTAGGGCGTAGGGGGGTGCACCTGTAATCCCAGCTACTTGGGAGGTTGAAGCATGAGAACACTGGAGAGGGGGAGGCTGAGGTGAGCCGAGATCACACCACTGTGCTCCAGCCTGGGCAACAGAGTAAGACTCTATCTCAAAACAACAAACAAAGAAGGCCGGGTGCAGTGGCTCACACCTGTAATCCCAGCATTTTGGGAGGCCGAGGCAGGTGGATCACAAGGTCAGGAGTTCAAGACCAGCCTGGCCAACATGGTGAAACCCTGTCTCTACTAAAAATACAAAAATTAGCTGGGCGTGGTATCGGGCGCCTGTAGTCCCAGCTGCTTGGGAGGCTGAGGCAGGAGAATCACTTGAACCCAGGAGGTTGAGGTTTCAGTGAGCCGAGATTATACCACTGCACTCCATCCTGGGTGATAGAGTGAAACTCTGTCTCAAAAAAAAAGAAAAAAGAGAAAAAGACCTAGGAAGAGTTGGTGTCCGTTGGTTTGTAGAGAGTGCCTTCTAGCTGTGTCCTCAGATGGGGGAAGGGTCAAGGAAGCTCTCTGGGGTCTCTTTTATTTATTATATTATTATATTTTTGAGACAGTGTCTCACTCTGTTGCCCAGGCTGGAGTGCGGTGGTGTGATCACAGCACCTTGCAGCCTTGACCTCCCAGGCTCAAGCGATCCTCCCACCTCAGCCTCCCTAGTAGCTGAGACTGCAGGCATGAGGCACCATGTACAGCTACTTTTTTGTTTGTTTGTTTGTTTGTTTGTTTTGAGACAGAGTCTCACTTTGTTTCCTAGACTGGAGTACAGTGTCACAATCTTGGCTCACAGCAACCTCCGCCTCCCGGGTTCAAGCGATTCTCCTGCCTCAGCCTCCCGAGTAGCTGGGATGACGGGCACGCACAACCACTCCTGGTTAATTTTTGTATTTTTAGTAGAGACGGGGTTTCATCGTGTTGGCCAGGCTGTTCTTGAACACCTGACTTGATGTGATCCACCTGCCCCGGCCTCCCAAAGTGCTGGGATTACAAGTGTGAGCCACTGCGCCCCATTGCCCAGCCAATTTTTGTAACTTTTTGTAGAGACAGAGTCTTGCTATGTTGCCCAGGCTGGTCTCAAACTCCTGGGCTCAAGTGATCCTCGCACCTCGGCCTCCCAAAGTGCTGGGATTATAGGTGTGAGCCACCATGCCCGGCCCGCTCACTCCCTTTTGAAAGGCAGTTGAAAGCAGACATCAGAATGTGGGAAGAGCTTGTTTCCACTCTTTGAAAACACGTTCTTGCTCGTTGACTCATCCTCTCCTCAGGTCCTCAGATGTGGGCAGGGCAGGTGTGTTGACTAATCTCATTAAACGGATGAGAAGAAACTGGGGCCCAGCAGGGAGAGACACTTCCTGCAGTCCCGGGGCAGGTCAGCGACAGGGCTGGGCACCAACCCCAGGTCCTGGCACCCAGGTGAGACTCTCTCCTTTTTTTTTTTTTTTTTTTTTTTTTGAGGTTGAGTCTCGTTCTGTCACCAAGCTGGAGTGCAGTGGCGTGATCTCCGCTCACTGCAACCTCCGCTTCCTGGGTTCAAGTGATTCTCCTCTCTCAGCCTCCCGAGTAGCTGAGATACAGGCATGTGCCACCTTGCCCAGCTGAGTTTTGAATTTTTAGTAAAGACAGGGTTTCACCATGTTGACTAGGCTGGTCCTGAACTCCTGACCTCAGTTGATCCACCCACCTCAGCCTCCCAAGAGTGCTGGGATTACAGGCATGAGCCACCACTCCTGAACTGAAATGTCTTTTTTTTGAGGCAGAGTCTTGCCCTGTTGCCCAGGCTGGAGTGCAGTGGTTCAATCTGGCTCACTGCAACCTCCATCTCCTGGGTTCAAGCGATTCTCCTGCCTCAGCCTCCTGAGTAGCTGGGATTACAGGTGTGCACCACCATGCCCGGCTAATTTTTGTATTTTTAGTAGAGACGGGGTTTCACCATGTTGGTCAGGCTGGTCTTGAACTCCTGATCCTGTGATCGCCCGCCTCGGCCTCCCAAAGTGCTAGGATTACAGGCGTGAGCCACTTCGCCTGGCTGAAATGCCATTTTTATCATACACTGCAGACTAATACATCCTCAGTGTCACCTCCCAGCTTGATGTGGGACAAGCCACCAAGGGTGTCCTCACCATGGCCCTGCTCAGGCCACCTCTTGGCTAAGTTTGTCCCTGCCACCCCAGGCACACAGGAGTCCAGGAGTCCTCTCTGGCCTTGCATTTATCCTGGGGTAGCTGTAGGTGACAACCTCTGGAAGAGGCAGTAAGAGGAGCCAGGACACAGGCCAGTCTGAGGGACACACTCCCCCCACAGTCCTGGAGAGGGACCTGCGTGTTTCTGCACCTGAAGGGCAGGGCCAGGGTGGGGAAGACTGGGGATGGGGGGAGGCTGGACTCTGCAGGTCTTTGGAGCTACAGTCAACCTGGAAGCCGAGCCCCTGGTCTGCAGAAAGGCTGCGGCTGCCAGCCCTGCGAATAGGCAAAGCACCTCCCAGCAATGCCACTGTGCAGAAGAGAGGCCGACAGTGACAAGGGGTGCAAGAGCGGTCCCAACACCAGACACCCCCACCTCCACCCTCTGCCATTTTCCTTCTCTGGGCCAGCCCTGGGGCCCTGGCACGAACTCAGGAGGGGAGAGAGGCCACGCAAAGTGACCACACTGTACCCTCTGTCCTGAGAGCCTGGGCACCGCACCGGGAACCTGATGTGCTGTGATTTAGAAAAATGAGGCCAGGGCCGGGTGCAGTGGCTCATGCCTGTAATCCCAGCACTTTGGGAGGCCGAGGTGGGTGGATCACAAGGTCAGGAGATCGAGACCATCCTGGCCAATATGGTGAAACCCTATCTCTATTAAAAATACAAAAAAATTAGCTGGGCGTGATGGTGCACGCCTGTAGTTCCAGCTACTTATGAGGCTGAGGACTGAGGCATGAGAACTGCTTGAGCTCAGCATGGTCTGGGGAGGTTAGGGGGGTGAGGGGTGGAGCGAAGTTTGCAGTGAGCTAGGCTGAGATAGCGCCACTGCACTCCAGCCTAGGTGACAGAGTGTGACCCGGTCTCAAAAGAAAAAGAAAAAAGAAAAGAAAAATGTACCTTATAGCTTGAGGGTCACAGAGACTTTCATGCCTGCCTCTGTGTGTGTGTGTGTGTGTGTGTGTGTACTCAGGTCAACTTCTGGAATTTCTGTTTCATTCCTTGGATCAGTCTGTCTGTTCAGGTGTCAGTAACAGACTATTTTAATCCCTATATATTTTAAAAGTTTTTTTCTTTTTTGAGATGGAGTTTTGTTCTTCTTGCCCAGGCTGGAGTGCAATGGTGCAGCCTTGGCTCACTGCAACCTCCACCTCCCAGGTTCAAACGATTCTTCTGCCTCAGCCTCCCGAGTAGCTGGGATTACAGGCATGAGCTACCACGCCTGGCTAATTTTTTGTATTTTTAGTAGAGACAGGGTTTCGCCATGTTGGCCAGGCTGGTCTCGAACTCCTGACCTCAGGTGATCCACCCTCCTCAGCTTCCCAAAGTGCTGAGATTACAGGTGTGAGCCACCTTGCCCGGCCAATCCCTGTATTTTTATAATCTGCTTTGTTCTGTCACAGTTTAAATGATCCCTCTGGAGCCTCACTAGTCAGTTGTGTCCTTCTTTGTTGAATGCCTCTTTTCTCCATTAAACTGTAACTCCCTGAGGGCAGGGACTGGGTCTGTTTACCTGTTTAGTTCTCCCACTGACTCCCCACTGCTGGCCTAGGGGTCTGGCACAATAGTTGTATCCAGCGATTTTTTGTTTTTTGAGGCAGGGTCTTGCTGTGTCACTCTGGCTGGAGTGCAGTGGTGCAATCAGAGCTCACTGCAGCCTGGAACTCCCAGACTCAAGTCATCCTCCTGCCTTAGCCTCCTGAGTAGCTGGGAGTACAGGCACATGCCACCACGCCCATCTAATTTTAAAATTTTTTCTTTTCTTTTCTTTTTTTTTTAAAGATGGGGTTTCACCATGATGGCCAGGCTGGTCTTGAACTTCTGACCTCAGGTGATCCACCCGCCTCAGCCTCCCAAAGTGTTAGGATTACAGGCGTGAGCCCCCACGCCTGGCTTTTTTTTTTTTTTTTTTTTTTGAGATGGAGTTTCACTCGTACTGCCCAGGCTGGAGTACAGTGGCACAATCTCGGCTCACTACAACCTCCGCCTCCCGGATTCAAGCGATTCTCCTGCCTCAGCCTCCCGAGTAGCTAGGATTACAGGCACCTATCACCACACCCGGCTAATTTTTGTATTTTTAGTAGAGACAGGGTTTCTCCTGACCTCAAATGATTCACTGGCCTCGGCCTCCCAAAGTACTGGGATTACAGGCATGAGCCATCACGCCCGGACAATTTTTAAATTTTTTCTAGAGGTGGGGCACTCACTATGTTGACCAGGCTGGTCTCAAACTCCTGGCCTCAAGCGGCCCTGCCCCGGCCCCCCAAAGTGCTGAGATTACAGGCGTGAGCCACTGCTCAGCTCCCACAGTTATTTTTAACAGATAACAGAGACATCTCTCTGCTCTCGGTGCCTGGCCAAGCAGCCCCGGGTGACATTCGTTTTATAGCCTCAGGACCACCATGTCATGCCTTCTGGGCAGAGTCCAGCTTCCATGCTGCATTCCATCTTCCTGGTGCAGATGTCCCCAGCTCCAGTGAGTACCAGGGTGAGGGAGTGGGCTCCAGGTGCCCAGGGGGGGCCAGAGGGATGGCCACGCCAAGCTCTGGGGAAGAGCTGATGCCCCAGCACCTGTCTGCCCATGCACGTTTGGGGTGACTTATGAGGCAGGGTGGGGCTCCCACCTGCCCTCTCCCAAAAGGCAATTGGCCAGAAAGGGTCTCAGAGGCCCACCCAGCCCCTGGTCATCAAACAAGACCCCAGCTGCATGGTAACCACTATTCCCATTCATCAAGGAGGAGCAGAGGGAGATGCTTTCTGCCTCACCCCACCCCCAGCAGAGACAGACCCCAGGTCTGCGCCCAGGACTCTGGGCAGGGAGGAAAAAGGCAGGTGACTCAGTCCCTGATCCTCCACCAGCTCGGCCTCAGGCCTCTTCCCAGACCCTGATGGAGATCTGTCTGTGATAATAATACCAAGAGGAAAAGGCCCCACGCTTCATCCACCCCATCCTGGCTCTGATTTTTTTTGTTTTTCTGAGACAAAGTCTCTGTCACCAAGGCTGTAGTGCAGGGCACAATCTTGGCTCGCTGCAACCTCTGACTCCTGGGTTCCAGTGATTGTCATGACTCAGCCTCCTGAGCAGCTGGGATTATAGGCATGCACCACTACACTTTGTTAATTTTTTGTATTTTTGGTAGAGATGGGGTTTCGCCATGTTGGCCAGGCTGGTCTGGAACTCCTGACCTCAAGTGGTCCACCACCTCGGCCTTCCAAAGTGCTGGGATTATAAGTGTGAGCCACCACGCCGGGCCACTGATGGCCAATTTTTTATCTCCCTTCCCTCACTCTTCAACAGGGGCTCCAGCTCCAATGCCACCACCTCCAGGAAGTCCTCCTTGCGCCTCCGCCCCCCATAGGCTGGGCCAGGTGTCTCCCCTGGGCTCCCAGCACTACTTGTGTTGCCCCCGTTGTATCTCCTCTCCCCTGCCCTGCACTTTCTAGTCTGGGTCCTGTTTGGGCCCCTAGCTCTGCCTGGCAGAGGATCCTAAGAGAAAGAAGCACCCAGATACATACAATCTGACCCTGCTCTCAACACCCCACCTCTCCTGCCCAGCTCAGCCTCTCCAGGCCCCAGCCCGAGTGCCTCCTGACCTAGGGCTCTCCCACCACCCTGAACCCCTGGAATCAGGGCTAAGACTGGGCTCCAGGCACAGGAGTGGGAGAGAGGAGCTGCCACGACACCCTCTTGGGGATGTTGGGCCCCCTCCCCTGGGGAATGAAAGGTGGGGGCAGGAGGAGGGAGGGAGAGGCTAGGATGATTAATAGGACATTTCTCTCTGTCCCTCAAGGGGAGAAGCCAGGGAGGAGAATGGTTGTCAAAGGCAACGCATTCTTTCCAGTGGCTAACTCACATGTGTCACTCACATCACAGGGAGTGGGGTTTGGGGGAGGCTAGACTGGAGCGCGGGGACAAAGGGAGCTTGGAGATCTTCTAGGTTGAACACTCATTTTAAAGAGGAGAAGCTGAGGCCAGGGGAGATGGGTATGGTGCCCTGGTGGGGCTTACACCAAAAATGAGGCTTAAAAAAGGGACAACCCTGGGCTGGGTGTGGTGGCTCACAGCTATAATCCCAGCACTTTGGGAGGCTGAGGCTGGAGGATCACTTGAGGTCAGGAGATCAAGACCAGCCTGGCCAACATGGTGAAAGCCCGTCACTACTAAAAATACAAAAATTAGCCGGGTGTGGTGGCAGGCACCTGTTATCCTGGCTACTCAGGAGGCTGAGGCAGGAGAATCACTTGAACCCGGGAGGCGGAGGTTGCAGTGAGCCAAGATTGCGCCACTGCACTTCAGCCTGGGTGACAGAGTGAGACTCTGTCTCAAAAAAAACAAAAAAACCAAAACAAAACAAAAAAAAGAGGGGAGATGCAAACATCCCAGCAGGAGACCAAGCAGCTCTTGCTTGGGGATTGCAGGGCTGATGGAGAGAAATAGGTGGTTCAGAGACCCCAAGGAGGTAGAGCCAATGCAGGAAGTGAGAGAAGTGAGAGCGGGCAGGGTGCTTCCTGGCTGCCCATGCCCACCTGCTGCCGTCCGAATTCCTTTGATTTTTGGCCTGCTGAGTCATCTGCAAGTCATCACCCCGCCACAGTCGCTGTTTTCCTTTTTAACAATGCATTCGTTTTGAACCATTGAGCCATATGTTCCAGGCCAGTGGATTTCGTGGCTTGTCCCCAACTACACAGTCCTGGGGAATATTTTAAATGCCATTTAAGAAAGGATTCTGCACCGTGCCATTCCTGTGACATGTCCTGCTCAAAGCTGTCATGAGCTGGTACTCAAGGGGCTGGGGTTTGGCTGAGGACCCTCTTGGGTGTGACTCTGAGGGCAGAACACCCTGGCACAGCTCCCCAGGGCCTGATGTGATCGTGCCTGTGCTGGACAGGCCCTTGAGTTCTTTTTTTTCTTTTTCTTTTTTTTTCTTGAGATGAAGTCTCATTCTGTTGTTCAGACTGGGGTGTAGTGGCGTGATCTCGGCTCACTGCAACCTCCACCTCCCGGGTTCAAGTGATTCTTGTGCCTCAGCCTCCCGAGTAGCTGGGATTACAGGCACATGCCACCTTGTCCAGCTATTTTTTGTATTTTTAGTAGAGATGGGGTTTCACCATGGCGCCCAGGGGGGTCTCCAACTCCTGGGCTCAAGTGATCCTCCCATCTCGGCCTCCCAAAGTGCTGGGATTACAGGTGTGAGCCACTGCACCTGGCCCTTTCCTCATTTTATTTATTTTTGATAGAGATGGGGTCTTGCTGTGTTGCCCAGGCTGGTCTTGAACTCTTAGGCTCAAGAGATCCTCCTGCCTCAGCTTCCTTCTTTTCTTCTCTACTTGACAACCTTCCATTTGCCCTTCAAGATTCAGCTCAAGGCCAGACATGGTGGCTCTCGCCTGTAATCCCAGTGCTTTGGGAGGCTGAGGTGGGAGGATTGGTTGAGTTCAGGAGTTTAAGACCAGCCTGGCCAACATGGTGAAACCCTGTATTTACTAAAAATACAAAAAAATTAGCTGGGTGTGATGGCAGGTGCCTGTAATTCCAGCTACTCAGGAGGCTGAGGCAGGAGAATCACCTGAACCTGGGAGGTAGAGGTTGCAGTGAGCCGAGATCACGCAATTGCACTCCAGCCTGGGCGACAAGAGAAAAACTCTGTCTCAAAAAAAAGAAAGAAAGAAAGAAAGAAAAGAAAAAGAAATAACCCCTAGGAAGCCCCCTTGACTCTCAGCCGGGGCCAGCATCCTCCCCTGGGCTCCTGGGCTGTGATTCAGTCTTTACACCCTAGCTTGCAAGATCTCTTTAGAGGGTGTTTCCAAGGTTAGTTTCCAGGCGGCTCCGCAGTGGGCTCAGAGAGGCTGTGCAGAAGGGAGGGGCAGCTGCAGGCTCGCACGGGAAGTCCCTGGCGCTGTGCCTGGCATCGGCAGGGATTCTGACACTAAGAACAAACACAGAAGGACCCCAGGACACGAAAAAGCCTGTGGCCAACATGACGAAACCCTGTCACTCAAAAATTAGCTGGGTGTGGTGGCAGGCACCTGTGATCCCAGCGACTCAGGAGGCTGAGGCTCGAGTATCACTTGAACCCAGGAAGCTGAGGCTGCAGCGAGCCGAGATTGTGCCATTGCACTCCAGCCTGGGCAACAAAGTGAGACTCCACAAAAAAAAAAAAAAAAAAAGGCTGTGGTAATCCTGCTCCTATCTGGTCCTTGAACCCTGGGAGGATTCATTCATCTTTTCATTTTTTCACTTGGCAAACACCAGTGGCCCCCCACTCCTCCCTGACATGCCCCTCCGGGGCCGGTCCCCTAGCTGGGTGTCCTGGGTCTGGGTAGGACAGCAGGAGACAGTTTCTGTTGGGAGTCACTGATGGGGAGATGGTCTTTCAACTCTCGCTTTTTTTTTTTTTTTTTGAGATGGAGTCTTGCTCTGTCGCCCAGGCTGGAGTGCCGTGGTGCGATCTCAGCTCACTGCAACCTCTGTTTCCCGGATTCAAGTGATTCTCCTGCCTCAGCCTCCTGAGTAGCTGGGACTACAGGTGCACGCCACCACCCCTGGCTAATCTTCTTTAAATTTTTAGTAGAGATGGAATCTCGCTATGTTGCCCAGCTGGTCTGGAACTCCTGGGCTCAAGTAATCCTCCTGCCTCAGCCTCCCAAAGTGCTGGGATTCCAGGTGCAAGTGAGCCGTGGCGCCCAGCCTATCGCAGTAGTGTAAATTAAAGGGGCTGGCTCCCCTGACCAGATGTCACCAGGGACACCAGGGTATATGACTGAATCTGTTTCTTTTTTTTTTTTTTTGAGACGGAGTCTTGCTCTGTCTCCCAGGCTGGAGTGCCGTGGCACCATCTTGGCTCACTGCAACCTCCGCCTCCCGGGTTCAAGCCATTCTCTTGCCTCAGCCTCCCGAGCAGCTGGGACTATAGGCGCGTGCCACCACGCCCGGCTTTCTGTATTTTTAGTAGAGATGGGGTTTCACTATATTGGCCAGGCTCCTGACCTCATGATCCTCGCACCTCAGCCTCCCAAAGTGCTGGGATTACAGGTGTGAGCCACCGCGCCCCGCCCGAATCTGTTTGTCTATACCTGGAGGGGTTCCGGGGTGCAGGCAGCATGCAGGAGGGGCCTCCAGAGAGAAGGGGCGCAAGGGCTTGCTTGGGAAGGGAGCACGGCGGAAACCACATACCTTGCATTGGTGCCTGGACTTCCTGGCCCCGAAAGGCATGTTTTCCTGGGGTATTAGGAGATGGGGGTACCTCAAAGTACAAGCCAGGACAGCAATCAAGGGACAGGCTCGGAGTAACCCCACGGGGCAGAAGCTGAGCAGGGCCCTGTGCACAGAGGGTCGGTCCTTCCAGGTAGTAAGGTCCTGTCCCGCCAGGAACACCATTCAAGCCAGGGTGGGCTCCAGACCGCATTTATTAACCTCCAAAGAGGGCTGCAGCCCGAGGGTCACCACCTGGCGCCCTCTGCGGGCGGGGGCCTGCATGCCGGGAGCCGTAGTCCTCCTAGAGGGCCCCGGAGCGCACCCCAGGGGGACACGGGCGTGTGCAGTGGCCATGGACAGAGTGCAACGGGCAAGTCACTGAGCCTCAGCTTCTCCATCTAGAAAGTCGCTGCGGCTGTGCGGACTGCATGGCACGCAGTGGGCTCTCAGGCGTGACTGCTCGTCCCTCTGGCTTGGCGGAAGGAGGCCTGAGGTCCTGACCTCCACCGACCCCGCTGCCTGGCATCTGCTACTGGCTTCTGCTCGCCTGGGAGGCGGGCGGGAGAGGCTGCGAATATGAGTGCGCACGCGCACTGGCCGTGAGGCGGTGTCACTGCGGCTCACTGGCGCCCCCGAGTGGCGATGACGGGAATCACAGGCCTTGTGCACAGACGGACGCTGGGGGTTCTGCACAGAGGGTCGGTCCTTCCAGGTGATGGACGCTCATGGGTCCCGGAGAGCCTACTGGGGTGACAGTCTAAGGGCGGGACAGACCCTCGACGCAATAGGTCACATCTGGACACGTGGTCGTTCCAGGTCTAGAGAAGGCAGCTCCCCAAGGTCAGGACCAGCTATGCCCAAAGTCTAACACTGTATGTGGCATACAGCAGGTGCTTAATAAATGCTTGCTGGGGTGGATAAGGGCAAGAGCCATTTGTATGCATAAGAGGGTTGGAAGTGGTGGCCGGAATTGGTAGTCAGATGACCATGGAGAGCCCCACTCTCAGAAAGGTGCCGTGATCAGGCAGTGGAGATGCCTCTGAGTCCTCACCTCGGCCTGGCCGCTGATGGGTGGAACGGGGGACGGAGGATGGCTCAGGCCTCATAGGCCCCGGGATGAGCCTAGCTCCTTGCACCAGGGCAGAGCAAGGCCCTCTCCAGGCCTTCTCCTGGGGTCTGGAAGCTTGCAATCAGGGCAGCCTGTCCACACAGCCTCCAGCCTCCCTCGCAGGAGGTCAGGTGAGACAGAGGTGGGGAGGGACGTGGGGACTGGGTGTCCTGCCTGCCCATGAGTGCAACTTACAGATGCTTGGAGAGAGAGAGAAACTGGAAAGGCAGAGGCAGGGGGCTGGTGCTGGGATTCCAGACAGGGTAGGGGGTATGCCGGCTGGTGGGGGGAAGGCAAGGAGGCCTGAGGGGGCCTGTGGGTGCAGGAGCTGGGACAGAGCACCATGCACTAGCTCCCTGCACCCCACTGCCCCCAGCCCCACGCACAGAGGCCAGGCTAGGGGCTGAGGCTGGGAAGGGGGTCCAGGCCAGGCTCGCAGCCCACCGGCAGTGTGGCAGCCTCGCTGGGCGGGATGTGGTGGGTCATGTAGCGTTTCCCCACGAAGGAGCCGATCCGAAGCTGCTCCGGGGCCTCCTCTGGCCACCACAAGCTGGAGCTGGGTGAGGAGAGGAGGAGGAAGAGACGTATGTCCCTGTCACATGGGGCGGGTTAGGGTTAGGGCCCGCTCTGCCTCCCAGCTCCCTCTGTCGCCCAGGCTGGAGTGCAGTGGCGTGATCTCAGCTCATTGCAACCTCTGCCTCCCAGGTTCAAGTGATTCCCCTGCCTCAGCCTCCTGAGTAGTTGGGACAACAGGCATGCGCCACACCTGGCTAGGTTTTTTCTTTTTTTTTTTTTTTTTTGAGATGGAGTCTTGGTCTCTTGCCCAGGTTGGAGTGCAGTGGCATGATCTCAACTCACTGCAACCTTCGACTCCCAGGTTCGAGTGAGTCTCCTGCCTCAGCCTCCCAAGTAGCTTGGACTACAGGCATGTACCATCATGCCCGGCTAATTTTTTGTATTTTAGTAGAGACAGGGTTTCACTGTGTTAGCCAGGATGGTCTCGATCTCCTGACCTCTTGATCTGTCCACCCCAGCTTCCCAAACTGCTGGGATTACAGGCGTGAGCCACTGCGTCCAGCCCTAATTTTTGTATTTGTAGTAGAGATGGAGTTTCACCATATTGCCCAGGCTGGTCTCAAACTTCTGGCCTCCGGTGATCCTTCTACCTTGGCCTCCCAAAGTGCTGGGATTACAGGCATGAGCCACTGCACCCGGCCTCACCTGCAGTCTCTGATCCCTCTTTCCTCCCTTCTAGAACCAACTGGAGTCCCTTCTCTCCAGGTGGCCACTCTGGCTACCCTGGTGTCAGCTCACTAAACCGCCAGAGGATCCGTAGAGAGCAGATGAGGCCCGGGAGGAGAAGGGCCTTGGCTGAGGACACAGTGTAGCACAGAGGGGCTGCTGGCCCCTCTCACTGACCCCAGAGGTGCAAGATACTCAGGGTGGGAATTCCCTGCACAGACCCTGGGAGGGGCACTGCCCAGCTCAAAACCACAGCCTGGGGCTGGGCAAGGGGGCTCATGCCTAGAATCCCAACACTTCGAGAGGCCAAGACAGCAGGATCACTTGAGCCCAGCAGTTCTAGACTGGCCTGAGCAACACATCAAGTGCCGGTCTCCACTAAAAATCCAACAGATCCCATGGCGCACCTGGAGGGCTTCCAGACACTGGGACCAGTTCCACAGAAAGGGTTCTAGGTGGAAGAGGGGCCCGAGCCGGTGTCCCCACTCACAAGCGTGCGGTGGAGGCTGCCAGGAAGGCCAAGAGTAGGAGGCCGGCCAGAGAAGAGAGGATGGAGGTAATGACGACCATGCCACCACTTCGCCGCCCTGGCCAGGTGTCGATGGAACCAGGGGTCTTCCCTGCACACACAGCAGCTGCTCAGAGGGGCTGCCCCTCGACCCAGGGCTGGCTGTCACCTCCTCCCTCACTCCCTCCCCACCCATGCTCATCCAGCCTCAAGACCTGGCTGTCTCATATCCCCAGGCACCCCCTGAGCCTGCCCCCCATCCCTCTTCCTCAGGATGGCACAGCATCTGTGCACTGCCAGCCTGGACCACAGCCTCCACCCTGCTCTCACCTTCTAGGCTGCTCCCACCCGCGTGCTCATCCACTGCCCTGTGGTGGCAGACAGAGTGGCTGCAGACCTCGGGGCTGACCGGGCCACTGCCTGCTCGTCAAGGCCTTCAGATGACAAGATTCCCACCTCACACCTCCTGACCTCTGAAGCCGCCTCCCAGGAGACCCCCACACCCAACACTCAGGCCATAGCACTAGACATTTCCTGGGCCTGGTACATTCACGCTCGCCCCTTGGGGTCTGCTCAGAACCCAAGCTGGCTGCCTCCCCAGCCAGCCCCGACCCTGACTGTGGTCGCCTCCACACCTCTTCCTCCCTCCCAGCAAGGGTTGACACAGGCTCCCCCTGTAGGAGTGGGACACTGTCTCTGCCCACGACATGGCTGGAGCCCAAGGGATGGCAAACGCTTGGTGATGGGCAGAGCTGGTGCCCTTGCCGATGGGGCTGGCTCAGTACCCCACTCCCCCAGCATGAGGTTCTGTTGGGAGTTAGGCCCAACTTGGACACAGCCTCCGGGTCCCTAGCCCTGTGTGAGCAGGAGTGTGGCCAGCTCAGCAGAGGTGACAAGCTGGCCCAGAGAGATGGGTGAGTCCGCTGGGAGCAGACAGAAACCAGGGCGCCCCTCCCACCCAGCGCTACCTTGGTGGAGAGTGATGGGGTCCGACCACTTGGTCTCAGCCTTGGGCGAGCCCCTGGTGTCCATCAGGAGGAACTTCACACTGGGGACAGGAGGCAGTGCAGGGGGAGGGGAGAGACTCAGAGGCCAGGACCTCCCTGGGCAGGGCTAGGCCCCAGGCAGCTACTCTGGGCAGCCCCCATGGATGTGGAGTCGGGATGCCTGTCGGGAGCAGCCTGTGGCCTGGCCCTGCTCTGAGAACCCCCTGAGATGTCTCTGGCCACGTGGCCTGTGCCAGCAGCCCCCAAAACCCTGAGTAGTTGCTCTCCACACACCAGATCGGGGCCGGGGATGCTGGTTTAGGGGCGTGGTTCCTAAATGTCACAAGTCAAAAGAGCAGGGGAAGGTGGCTTAGCAGGGCACACGGGGCAGGGGTCCCAGGCCTCCCAGAGAGGTGTCGATGAGACCAGGGAAGGAGGGGAGTGAGGGTCCCCCATAGAAGCAGGGTCTCTGCAAAGGCCCAGCGGTGTGATGGGCAGGGGGGCGGAGCGGGACTCAGTCACCAGCAGCCCGAAGACCAAGGGCAGCAGGAGCCCTGAAGAGGGCCTCCGTGGGTGTCTTTGGGAGCTCTGGAAGGTCTGGGCAGCAGGGAAGGACCCGGCAGGTTGGCATTGAAAAGAGTGGCTGTGGGGGACGGGGTGGGGCCTGGAGCTGGAAGCTGAGCCAGGGCCAGCAGGGAGGGCAGAGGGTGGACCTGGAGGGTGGGTGAGAGGGCAGAGGGGGCTGGGTGGACCAGGGTGCTGTTCCAGCCTCACCACGCCCTGCCTTCCTGGCTTCCCCTGGGCCTGGTGTCCCTGAGGCCATTCCGCCTCCTCCTGTGGCAGGAGAGTCCCGACCTGGAGACACTGCCTGCTTCCCCATCCCAGCTTCACTCCGACCTTGCCAGGCCACTCGGGCTCCTGTGCCTCAGTTTCCTCATCTGTTAGAGAGGGTGGGAGCCACCTCTCTTGCTCCCTGCCTCATACCCACAGGACTGGGTCTGAACTCGGCCCCTGAGTGATCTGCCCGTGGGACGGACCAGGGGTTTGGACTTCGGGAAGCTGCCCCCTCCCACCTTAACTAAGATCCCACCTCCCCGAGGCGCCCACCTCCTCCTCCTGGGCCTTGCCTGGCCCCAGCTGGGGTGAGCACTGTTACTGACTCTTCAGTGGAAGGAGGGAGCCTGGGCTTGCAAAGGGGAGGACCAGGGCTGGGGACCCCTGCGAAGATGCTAGAGAGAGCATCCCGGTCCCAGCAACGCCTCCTCCCCAAGCACAGCCCCTGTCCCAGGGCCCTGGGACGGGGGTACCACCCACCGATAGGGTCCAGGGCCAGGGAGGGGCGAGTTGCAGAAGTGCTGCTGGTGGCAGCCGTGATCATGGCCCACCCGCAGCACGGGGACGCCTCTGCTGCCCACTGTGAGGTCGTCACAGGGCAGCCGGTCCAGGGACAGGGGCAGTGTCATGTAGTGGCCATCAGTCAGCAGCCGTGGGAAGGCCGGGATGTCAGCCAGTGTCTCCGGGTTCTGGAAGCCCCTGGAGGCTGCAGGATGAGAGAACAGATCGGGGTGGGGTGGGAGAGATCGGCTCTGTCTTGAGCGGGGATTCTGTGTTTGCCCACCCTCCAGCCCTGACCTCCCCATGCCACCTCTCCCTCAGGGCCCCTAGAGGCAGTCCAGACCCACAGTCGACTTTGTCACCCCCTAAGGGGAGCTTCCCTCTGGCATTCTGTCCCCACACAGAGTCAGGAGTGGGGAGCAGCAGGCAGCCCCAACCTGCCCAGCCCCAGCCCCAACTGCAGTGTGCCAGCCCTGCCCCCCATAAGCCCACAGCCTCCCGGGTCGCAGCCTGGGCTCCCCCGTCCAAAGGAAGAGCTTGGATTCAGAGAAAGGGCTGCAGAGCCCTTGACAGCTGACAAACCCACCACTTACACTCCTCACAGGACTTGGCGCTGTGTGTGTATTTTTCAACACACATATTACCCCTTGGGATAAAGCCCAATTCATCCACACCTGCTTTCCCAAAGGCCCCCACAGGGGCTCAATCATTGAAGGTGCTTACTGGTTAGGGGCTGTGAGGGCCCACCACTCTCCTCGGCCGCCACCCTCACCCAGGCCCCACAGCTGTCCCCGCACCATTGCTGAAGGCCACCACGAGCCAGACTGTGTCGCTGGCGCCGGCATGCTTGTCGAAGACACAGCGAGGCTGCTCCAGGGAGAAGGTGGTGGCCGTGACCTTCCCTTCCAGGTCCCAGGCTGTTATTCGTGGCGTGTAGGGGACCGGCTCTGTAGCCATGGGGGACGAAAGGTGAGCCATGGAGGCGGGCGTGGGGGTCCCTGGGGCTGCCTCTCCCAATTGGAGGGGGGTGGGTTCCCAGGTTCTGATCACTCCAGCAGGGCCCCCTGCCCCTTGAGTCTGGCTGGCCGCGTCCATCAAGGACCCCTACTCACCCAGGCTCAGGCTGGGCCGGAGACAGCTGAGCGCCGTGAGGAGGAGCGCCTGCAGTCCTAGGTGAGGGTGCCCCTGGGGGAGCCCCATGACACTGCCAGCACCCAGGAGGCTCAGGGACTGGTCTGGCTGCCTCGGGCTGCACCCTACCCCCAACACCTTGGCCCTGGAGAAGCTGGTTAATCAGGCTGCCCCAGGGGCAGGAAAGATCTGCGCATGTAAGCACACCCCACCCCCTTCCTCCCAGTCCAGCCGAAGCAGGGAGGAGCTGGGAGGCTCTGGTGGGAGGCAGGCCAGCACCCAGCCCCACTGCCAGGGCTGAGGGAGAGGGGCCATTGGACCCCCAGATGCCAGCCAGGCCATCTTGGACCCTGGATTGGAGCCCCTCCCAGTCTCTTAGCCCTGGGGAGGAGGGCCTGGGCTTTGGAACCCTGGGCTGAGGACCGCGTGTTTGAGATTCCTGCACCCCAGGTGCCAGGAGCCTCCCTCGGCCTTCTGTCTCCACCCAGAGTCAGCAGTGGGGAGCAGCGGGCAGCCCCAACCTGCCCCGCCCCAGTTCCATCACCGTGCGCCGGCCCTGCCCTCTATGAAGAGAGCCCTGCCCTTCTCCCAGGTGGCAGCCTCGGTTCCCCAACCAAAGGAAGAACTTGGATTCAGAGAAAGGGCTGCAGAGCCCTGGACAGCTGACACACCCACCACTGACACTCCTTTCGGGATTTGGCACTCACTACGTGTGTATTTTTCTTTTATCTTTTCTTTTTTCTTTTTTTTCTTGAGATGGAGCTTCACTCTTGTCACCCAAGCTCGAGTGCAGTGGCGCAATCTTGGCTCACCGCAACCTCTGCCTCCTGGGTTCAAGCAATTCTCCTGCCTCAGCCTCC
Organism: Cacajao melanocephalus; assembly: GCA_963573385.1. Classification (NCBI taxonomy): domain Eukaryota; kingdom Metazoa; phylum Chordata; class Mammalia; order Primates; family Pitheciidae; genus Cacajao; species Cacajao melanocephalus. The sequence continues at coordinate 11,511 of CAUYLG010051097.1, read as the reverse complement.
TGAGTAGCTGGGATTCTAGGCGAATGCCCCATGCCCAGCTAATTTTTCTATTTTAGTAGAGACAGGGTTTCACTATGTTGGCCTGGCTAGTCTCAAACTCCTGACCTCAAGTAATCTGCTCGCCTCGGCCTCCCAAAGTGCTGGGATTACAGGCATGAGCCACTGTGCCCAAAACCCTGGTCAATTTTTTTTTAATATTTTTTTTGTAGAAACAGGGTCTCACTATGTTGTCCAAGCTGGTCTCGAACTCCAGAGAGGATGAAGCAATCCTCCTACCTTGGCCTCCTAAAATGTTGGGATTATAGACGTGAGCCACCGTGCCCAGCTAATTTTTAAAAATATATTTTTTGAGGCTGGGCATGGTGGCTTGCGCCTATAATCCCAGCACTTTGGGAGGCTGAGGCAGGCACGTCACTTGAGGTCACAAGTTCGAGACCAGCCTGGCTGACATGGTGAAACCGCCTCTACCAAAAATACAAAAATTAGCCAGGCATGGTGGCAGGTGCCTGTAATCCCAGCTACTCAGGAGGCTGCGGCAGGAGAATCGCTTGACCCCGGGAGGCAAAGTTTGCAGTGAGCCAAAATCACGCCTCTGCACTCCAGCCTGGGTGACAGAGTGAGACTCTGTCTCAAAAAAATAATAATAATATATTTTTTGTAGAGACAGGGTCTCGCTATGTCGCCCAGACTGATCTTGAACTCCTGGCTCAAGGGATTCTCCTGCCTCAGCCTCCCAAAGTTCTGGGATTACAGGCGTAAGCCACAGTGCCCACTGGCTTTTAGTATATTGACAAGGTTGTGCAACCATCACCAATTCCAGAACCTTCTCATCTCCCCAAAATGAAACACTACACCCATTAAACAGTCTAAACCACTAAGCTGCTTCCTGTTTCCATGGATTTGCCCATAACGGGCATTTCATAGGATGTAGTCACACAATGTGACCTTTTGTGTCTGGCTTCTTTTACCTTTTTAAGGTTCCTCCTCCACTGTCAGTGCTTCCTTCCTTTTCATGGCCAAGTAATATTCCATCCCCTGAATGTACCACACTCTGATTCACCAGTGGTTGCATCATTTGGTTTTTTCCACTTTGGGGCTAATAATGCTGCCATGAGCATCGGTGTGCAGGCTTCTGTGGGCACATTTTCAATTCTTTTGAGTATGTACCTAGGAGCGGAACTGTGGTCCTATGCTATCAATGCTTTTTGAAGGTCTGTTTGCCAAAGTGGCTGCATTTTACATTCCCAGTAGCAGCGGATGAGGGTCCCATTTCTCCACATCCTCTCCAACATTGCTTTATTTTAGTACAGCTGTCATAATAGGTGTAGTGTGGATCGCATGGTTTATGGTTTTTTTTGTTTTTTTTTTTTTTTTAGATGGGAGTCTTGTTCTGTCACCAGGCTAGAGTGCAGTGGCATGATCTTGGCTCACTGCGACCTCTGCCTCCCAGGTTCAAGTGATTCCCCTGCCTCAGCCTCCCGAGTAGCTGGGACTACAGGTACGAGCCACCATACCTGGTTAATTTTTTGTATTTTAGTAGAGACGAGGTTTTACCATGTTGGCCAGGATAGTCTTGATCTTCTGACCTCGTGATCCACCCGCCTCATCCTCCCAAAGTGCTGGGATTACAGGCATGAGCCACTGCGTCTGGTCTAAGTTTTAATTTTTGAGACAGGGTGTCACTCTGTTGCCCAGGCTGGAGTGCACTGGTGTGATCATAGCTCACTGCTGCCTCAACCTCCCGGGCTCCAGCGATCCTCCTGCCTCAACCTTCCAAGTAGTTTGGACTACAGGCACACTCCACCATGCCTGGCTAATTTCTATGATTTAGAGAGTCTCACTGTGTTGCCCCGGCTGGTCTCAAACTCCTGGCTTCAAGATCCTCCTGCCTCTACCTCCCAAAGGATGAGGCTGGGATTAGTTATCCAGTGGGATAAGGTATGTGGTGATTTTGATTTGCATTTTCCTAATGAATAATGTCTGTTTTTTTGAGGAGTTTTGTTCTTTTGGCCCAGTGCAGTGGTGCCACCTCAGCTCACTGCAACCTCTGACTCCTGGATTGAAGCAATTCTCTGTGCCTCAGCCTCCCAAGCAGCTGAGATTACAGGTACCCGCCATCATGTCAGCTGATTTTTTGTATTTTTAGTAGAGATGGGGTTTCACCATGTTGGCCACGCTGGTCTTGAACTCCTGACCTCAGGTGATCCTACCTGCCTTGGCCTCCCAGTGTATTGGGATTACGGGATTGAGTCACCGCGCCTGGCCCATCAAGCATCTTTTCATGTGTTTACTGGTCATTTATCTTCTTTGGAGAAACATCTGTTCCAGTTCTTTGCCCATTTTTAAATTGGGTTTTCTTTTTGTTGAGGTTTTTGTTGTTGTTTTGAGACGAAGTCCAGGGTGGAGTGCAGTGGCGTGACCTCGGCTCACTGCAACCTGCCTTCTGGGTTCCAGCAATTCTCCTGCCTCAGCCTTCTTAGTGGCTGAGACTACAGGTGCCATGCAACCATGCCTGGCTAATTTTTTGTATTTTTAGTAGAGACAGGGTTTCACTGTGTTAGGCAGGATGGTATCCATCTCCTGACCTCAGGATACACCCACCTCAGCCTCCCAAAGTGCTAGGATTACAGGTGTAAGCCACCATGCCCAGCCTAATTTCTGTATTTTTAGTAGAGAGGGGTTTTACCATGTTGGTCAGGCTGGTCTCAAACTCCTGACCTCAGGTGATCACCCACCTCAGCCTCCCAAAGTGCGGGGATTATAGGCATGAGTCACCATGCCTGGACTATTGTAGAGTTCTAAGGTTTCTTTATATATTCTGGATAGTAGACCCTTATCAGGTATGCTATTTGAAAAGATTTTCTCCCATCTTCATCCTCAAAATCCTTTCGAGGAGAAGCACTCAAGGTTCAGGTGCCCACACCAACTCCTGCACTCACAGGCAGTGTGAGTCTCAGAGTCTCAAATGTTGAACCAGGCTGGGTGCAGTGGCTCACACCTGTAATCCCAGCACTTTGGGAGGCCGAGGAAGGAGGATCACATTAGGAGTTCAAGACCAGCCTAGCTAACATGGTGAAACCCTGTCTCTACTAAAAATACAAAAATTAGCTGGGCATGGTGGCGAGTGTCTGTAGTCCCAGCTACTCGGGAGGCGGGGGCAGGAGAGTTGCTTACTTGAACGTGGGAGGCGGAGGTTGCAGTGAGCCGAGATCGCGCCACTATACTCCAGCCTAGATGACAGAGCAATACTCCATCTCAAAAACAAACAAACAACAACAAATCAAATGTGGAACCAAACAGTTTTGGGGTCCAGCTATGCTGGGGTCTTCTAGGGAGGCCTCACTGCCTTTTTTTTTTTCTGGACCAACTTACCATTAGGCACAGTGCCCTGGGCCCAGACTATTTATAAGAGCACACAAACATTTTTGATTTATTTTAAAATCAGAAGGGAAAAAAATGAACCTTTAGGTGAAAGAAAATCCTCTAGTAGGGCTGGGTGTGGTGGCTCACACTGTCATCCCAGCACTTTGGGAGGCTGAGGCAGGCAGGTCATGAGGTCAGGAGATCGAGACCATCCTGGCCAACATGGTGAAACCCTGTCTCTACTAAAATATACAAAAATTAGCTGGGCGTGGTGGCGCGTGCCTGTAATCCCAGCTACTTGGAAGGCTGAGGCAGGGGAATTGCTTGAACCAGGGAGGTGGAGGTTGCAGTGAGCCAAGGTCGCACTACTACCGCACTCCAGCCTGGCGAAAGAGCGAGACTCCATCTCAGAAAAAAAAAAAGAAAAAAGAAAAAATCCTCTAGTATACATTAATATTTTCATCATTATACCAACATGCTGTAAAATAGATTTTTTAACCAAGAAAGGGGCTCAGCAAGGCCACAGTGCTTCTGCTTCCCACAGTCATGAATGAGGTGGCCCTACTGTCCCTCTGGTCCCAGGCCCAAACTACTCCTCCTGGACAGGCAGCAAGATCTTGGCTGGGGACATGTGATCCTCCTTCCAAGAGAGTCAAGAATGAGCACTTTTGAGAATGGTATCAGATCAGCCCTGGCCTGGATTCCACCTGCCTAGTCAAGCATTAAATCTTTTGTCATTTCATTATTTTACAGATGGGGTCTTGCTCTGTTGCCCAGACTGGAGTGCAGTGATACAATCAGCTCACTGCAGCCTTGAACTCCTGGGCTCAAGTGATTCTCCCGCCTCAGCCTCCTGACAGCTGGGACTACAGGCAGATGCCACCATGCCTGACTAATTTTTTTTTTTTTTTTGGAGACAAGAGTCTCACTGTATCGCCCAGGCTGGAGTGCAGTGGCATGATCTCGGCTCACTGCAACCTCCACCTCCCGGGTTCAAGTGATTCTCCTGTCTCATCCTCCTGAGTAGCTGGAATTACAGGTGCCTGCTGCCATGCCCAGTTCATTTTTGTATTTTTGGTAGTGATAGGGTTTCACCATGTTGGCCAGGATGGTCTCGAATTCCTGACCTCGACCCACCTGCCTGGGCCTCCCAAAGTGCTAGGATTAGAGGCATGAGCCACCTTGCCTGGCCTATTTTTTTTTTTTTTAAGAGATAAGGTCTTGCAATTTTGTTCAGGCTGGTCTCAAACTCCTGGCCTAAAGTGAGCCTCCTCTTTTGACCTCCTGAGTAGCTGGGATAGCAGGCATGTATCACCACACCTGGTTCAAGTCATTGCACCTTTGAACCTGTTTCCACATCAGTAAAACAGAGACAGCAGCTCCCACCCTAAATGAATGGCTTTTTGTAAACCACAACCCCAGGGACACAGAGGTGACTGCGGGTGCTCTGGGGTGACAGCCCTTGGCACAGGGATGGTGGACGGCACACGGCAGGGAGATCAGTGTGGGGCGCGTAGCGGCAGCACAGCTCAGCGCCACGGGCTCCTGCACGCCTCACTGTAGCCTGTTCTTCAGTTATTGAATGGGAGCTGATGAACCCCTGGGCCCCCTTCCCGCTCTGATGCAGGAACTGTGGGGGGGCACACACACACTTGCACACGTGCATGCACACGTGCCTACACACGCACACATGCATACACACACATGCACACGTCCCCCCAGGACCTTCTAGCTTTGGCTATAGAGCATTTATTGCAAACAAGACTGAGGTAAAAGAAGCTGACCCAGAACCCCCGCCCGCCCAGGCTGGGGAAGTGTCTACTCGCCCCATGCCAGGCCCTGAGCACTGCAGGCCCGAAGCAACCCCCGGAGGACAGACGGGCCCCGTGCACTGAGGTAGCTGCATCTTAAACCTCCACGAGTACAACTGCCCAGGGCTGCCCAATTCCCGGAGGAAAGGAGGAGGAAGAGGCAGGCAGGGAGGAGCCCTGGCTTCAGGTGGGGCGCACCCCACACCTCCAACAAACCTCCCAGCCTCTCAGGCTGGGCACTTCCACCTGCCCACCTAGCCAGCCATGGGGCAGCAGGGCGGGCACCCAAGGTGGGTGTGCTGGGGTCAGAGGTCACTGCTGCTCCAGGCAGTCCTCGGTCACCCCCTGGGCGGCCAGCTCGGCCAGCACGTTCTGCAGGTAGTTGGGGTCGGGGTAGCCGTGGCCCGTCACGTTGCGGTCCATCTCTGTCTTGTGGTGGATCTCGTTCCACACCACTGTGTCCGTCTCACCCGTGGTACTGGACGTGCCCACTGTGAAGATGAGCCGCCTCTTCCAGGCCACCTTCAAGAGCTCCAGGACCTGCCAGGGAGGAGGGGGAAGAGGAAGAGGAGGAAGGAGGGGATGGGCAGTGAGAAGGAGGGCTCTGTGAGCAGGCACAGGCTGGCACCATGTTCCTCCCATCCCAGCCCCTCCCGGGGACCTCATCCAGTCCCTGGCACTCACCCCATCCATGGGGACCCCAAAACTGCCCACTGAACAGCACATCAGGATCTCATGTGAGCCTGCGCTCCAGCCCACCCCACCCACCCTGCTTTGGTGCCTGGCACTGCCATCATGTTTGGTCTCAATGCCCAGGCGCCATGCTCGAGTCCTCCCTGCTTCCAGAGCCCGTGCTGAATAAGCGCCCGCCCTCTCTGGTGGAATCCAGGCCTCCTTGCCCTCTCCCCGCCTCCAGCTCCACCACCTCAAGCCCATCCCAGCTTTTCCAAAGCTCCATCAGCAGCCCCACCTCCCGTGGCTTCGCTGGGCGCTCAGAACCAGCTCCACTCCTGGGGCTGGCTGGGAGGCAGCTCTGCCTTCGCACCCTCACCACGGGCTCCCACCCTCCTCGCCAGCTGTTCTGCCTGCCTGGAAGGCTCATCCCTGGCCTTCTCTGCAGCCAAAAAGTCCTATTCAGGTCTCAGTGCGGACACAACTGCTCCGGCGTTCCTTGGTCACCTGGTCTCACATGGCCCACGGTCCCTCCCTGTCACACTCTGACTCTGAGGAGCTCCTGACCCTGGAAGGCGATGGCCTCTCCTCCCTCAAAGCTCTGTGAGGTCCGGGCTGCCCTCCCTGTACCTACAGCGGGTCGCCAGAAAGGAGCAGCAGACACCCGGCTCGGCCTTGGCCTCTGTCCTTTGTCCTCCACTGCAGAAGCAGAGCTAGGTGTGGTGCCTGGCGTCCCGCTGCCTGGTCAGGGCCCTGTCCATCCCTGGGGCATGTGGTGGCACTTACCTTGCGGCCCTGGGCATTGTCTGGAAGGTAGCACTGGCGGGGAAACCCTCTGGCAGTGAACGGCTTTCCAGGATTGGGGTGCTCGGGGCCCTGCAGGAGGAAGAGACACCAGAGTGGGGTCCTCCAGGGGCCCACACAGGGACAGGCACCAAGGTGGGGTGCTCCGGGGGCCCGCACAGGGACAGGCACCAGGATGGGGTGCTCTGGGGCCTGCAGAGGGACAGGACCCTGTACAGCTCCAGTTGGCACCTGCCAAGTGCCAACCCTGAAAGTTCCTGAATTTCCCTCTGAGCTGTGGAGCAGTGGAGGGAAACCAGGGAAAAGGCTTGTGGTTCAACAAGACAAAAAGACCCCTCTATCCACCACAGGTGGACCTTGGCTGGCACCCAGTGCCCACTGGCTGCTGCCCCCTGTATCTTCCCACCCCGCCCCAGGCTCCGCAATCCACCTTGGCCCAAGATGGGAGACCAAAAGGGCCAGGGTCCCATTTGGGTCTCCTCTGGAACCGTTGGGCCTTGTGCCCAGCCTCCTGCCACTCCCACACCTGACCCTGCCACTTCCAACGCAAGGTTCCTCGATGCACACCCTGCTGTGTGCCCCCCGCTTCTCCAGGCCCTCAGCAGGGATCCTCCCACTGAACCGCTTGCTCTTCTGCTCAGGACAAGTACAGCTAAGATGTCTCCTCCTCTAGGAAGGCCTCCCTTCCCGGGAAGAGTGGAGGGCCAGGCCAGCTCTCTGCTGCCACAGCCCTAAGAGTTTGCCCTTGGCCCTGGCACTGCCTTCCCATTCCTGGCCCTCCATGGACCTGGCCTTAGGGGACCTGGGGGCCTGAGCTTGGCTACATGGGCCTCCTCAGCCCTGATCCAGGAGGCAGGCAGAGCGGAAGATGAGTGGCTGGAGTGGGGACTCTGGGAAGGCCCCTCACCTGGATGCCGTGCGGAATGTTGTAAACGATGAGGATGGTCCCGCAGTCCTCGTGGCCAGGGAGCGACATCTGGAACCGTAACACCTCCATCTTTCCCTGGGGCTGGGTCCCTGTTTTCTCTCCGTAGATGGTTTTGCAGGAGGGACACTGTAGACTTCCATCCTGAGAGAGGCAGACACAGCCCACTGAGCTGGCAGCCTGACCGTCACCTCCACTGTCAGATGGTAAAGGGCCCTGGGAACGGGCCAGCCATCATCCCAGGGAGTTGCTGGCAGCTTCTCCGCCCAGAAACTGGCTTCCAGCAGCTTCCCTAGAAAGCTTTGTTTTACACGGGACTCAGTTCTCTCAGCCTCCAAACTCTGCCCATCCCGCCTGAAGGCCGCTGGAGAGAGCGCGGCTAGGGGTCAGCCTGAGCACGGCTCTTCACAGGTAGGCGGCTGTGGGGCCCAGTCAGTCCTGCCTCAAGGTCTGGCCCCCACCTCCCAGCAGGGCGACCCTGCTCACGGCTCCTGCTCTGAGCCTCTCCCTCATCAGCACTGTGCTGACTGCACAGGGACACTGTGAGGAAGAAGGGAGACCGTGTGTGTGCAGCGCTTACAAGTGGGCTGAGGGGGAGGCGGTGCTTTGAGGCTCAGAGAAGCCCAGAATCTCCTCAGGCTTGGCTGGAGGGCACCAGCCCCACTGGTCCCCTTTCTAAAGCATGGGGCCAGCCTCGGAGAGCCAGCCAGGCCTTTAGAAAGGTCTTCAAGCTGGCCCCACGCCCAGAATCATCTTTTGCAGAGAACCCTCCCGCCACTGCAGAGGATAGCTCAGGGCTGTGGGGCAGGCCACCCGCCTCCACCCCGGGCCAGTGCGGGCACCTTGTTGCCATTGCAGTACATGGCCAGCAGGCACAGCAGGTGGAAAGGGTGGCTACACTTGGTGAGGCGGCCCACAGCCACGGGCCCGATGGCCTTGCTGTCAGTCACGTCGCTGTACCCGGACGCTGCAGACAGCTTCTCCATGCAGATGATACAGTCCTGGAGGACACCAAGCACAGGAGATGCCAACGGTGGGCGGGGCTCACTCGGCCAGCCTTGGAAAAGGGGCTTTCGTGTGCTGAGATGCTGGAAGTGTGGTCAATTCCAAGGCCAGCTGTGGTGGCTCAGGCCTGTAATCCCAGCACTCTGGGTGGCCAATCACTTGAGGTCAGGAGTTTGAGGCCAGCCTGGCCGACATGGGAAAACCCCATCTCTACGAAAAATACAAAAATTAGCTAGGCGTGGTGGCAGGTGCCTGTAATCTCAGCTACTTGGGAGGCTGAGGCAGGAGATGGCTTCAACTCTAGAGGTGGAGGCTGCGGTGAGCTGGGATTGCGCCACTGTACTCCAGCCTGGCACCTGGCAACAGAGCAAGACTGTCTCAAACAAAAACAAAAACAAAAACTTAGCCTGGGTGTGGTGGCTCACGTCTGTAATCTCAGCACTTTGGGAAGCTGAGGCGGGTGGATCACCTGAGGTTGGGAGTTTGAGATTAGCCTGACTGACATGGAGAAACCCCATCTCTACTAAAAAAAAAAAAAAATTACAAAATTAGCCAGGCGTGGTGCTGAACACCTGTAATCTCAGCTACTCAGGAGGCTGAGGCAGGAGAATTGCTTGAACCTGGGAGGCAGAGGTTGTGATGAGCCGAGATTGCACCATTGCACTCCAGCTTGGGCAACAAGAGCAAAACTCCGACTCAAAAATAAATAAAATAAAATAAAATAAATATATAACAGGAATCCTGACCAGCTCTCCCAACAGCCAGAGCAGGAGGACAGCCACCTGGACGAGGCCACCTCACTTCTACACCAGCATCCATACAGCAAATGGGGCAGGCTGGACCATCCCGTCTACGGGATTCCTGCTCCCAGGACAGCCATCAGGCTATGGGGAAGCCAGGACTGGGAGAGAAGGGGCTTTGCTCACGACCACAGCTCCTTAAGTGCAAAGCTCACCATATCGATGTGGGGCTAGGGAGGCTGGGAGATGAAACCAAAGCACCTGGAGCAAGGCCCTGGCACCCAGAGGCCCCCGGGAAGCACCTTTTAAGCGAGAAGAGGTGGGTGTCCTTTCCATCTGGAGTTGTTTCCAAACAGAAACAAAGGCAGCCCAGCTCCCAAGACACAAACCTCATCTGGGGGCACTTTCAGCTCTTCCGTGTAGTTTTTTATGACCTGCTCTGGCTCTGGCTTCGGGGTGCCTCCTAGAAGAGAGAAGAACATAAGCAGTGTCCTGAGGAGCACAAGCTGGAGAGGAGGCCAGAGGGCGAGAAGGCAAGCGAGAGGTCCAAGCTGCCAGGAGGAAACGCGACAGGGGCCCAGACAGGGAGGCCAGCGTGCGGGACGGGAGAGCTCAGCGCCAGACACAGAGCCCTGAGCTCCGCCCGGCAAAGCCTTCCCCAGCCCCACAACCTGGAGACCTGGCTCAGCCCCAGGGGCCCTGGAAGACGCAGAAGAGGAGAAGAACCAGCAGCTTAGTCTCCTGGAAGCCGCATCCCCACGCATATTCAGTGAGGAAACCGACCCAGGCGCTTCCGAGGCTGCCTGGAACAGTCAGACAGCAGTTTTGAGCACAAACTACTCCAGAGGGCATTATGGCCGCATGATTCAATTCAATTTGCATTACTCTCGCATGAACATCGCAGGGAAAAGGGAGTGTGGGGTCCACTGTGTACAGGCACCTGCATGCACGCCTACTGCCACCCTGACACTGTCACGGGAAACGCCTGCCTCTGACTAGGAGGGTCTGTCACGCGCCAACTGGCTCCTAAGCCCAGTGACTCTGGGAAGCCGCCAAGACATGGCAGGAACCCATCTTGACGGCCTCACTTGCCGTCTGTGCACACGTGCATGAAGCTGGAGGGAGAAGGGCTGCATCTTCATAAACACCACACCCTGTATCCAGTAAGTCCCCTCCTATGGACAAGAAGCTCCCTGAGCTGGTGAGGATTCCCAGAGCCCGGGGGGTTCTCTAGGTGGCGGGAGCAGCCGAACCACAAAGACAGCAGCCAAGCCCGTGCGGGAGCGAAAGGGAGACAGAGAGTCCCGTGCTGCCCAGGGATGCGCTCCTGGCAGGGGCTCCACCCTAATGTCATGGTGGGGCTGCTGGTGGTCCCAGACTCCAGGACAGAAGGGGCTCTGGTTTGAACCCAAACTCATGGCCATCTGCAGGGGCTGCAGAGACTCCTAAGCCTGAGGGCTCATATCTGCATCATCCCAACTCCCCCTAGACCAGAAAGGCCAGAGAGGGGAGAGTTTGGCAGGGAGGTGGCCTGGTGGGGCAGAGGCTGGAGTCAGCATAGATTGTTTGATTCTGGTTCTCTTGCTCTGACCCAGTCATGTCACCTCTGGGCCCCTGTTCCCTGATCTCAAACGGGGAAGCCGAGTATCTAACCAAGGTAAGAACTGCTACGATGGCGTTTGCTGCTGTGACCTGGAGGGAAGCTGCTGGCAAGACCATACCCACCCCCACTGCTAGTCCACATTCCCCATACCCCACGTACACCCATACACCACCCACACCCATGCACCCCACACCTCCACTCACACACCCACACTCCACACCTCCACTCACACACCCACACACCTCCACCCACACCCACACCCCACACACCTCACACCTCCACACACCTCACAGCTCCACCCACACCCACACCCCACACACCTCACACCCACACACCTCCACCCACACCCACCCCCCACACCCCTCACACCTCCACACACCCACACCCCACACCTCCACCCACACCCCACACCCCTCACACACCCACACACCTCCACACACCCACACCCCACACCCCTCACACCTCCACACACCCACACCCCACACCTCCACCCACACCCCACACCCCACACACAACCACACACCAACACACACCCACCCCCCAAAACCCACACAACAACACACACCCAGATACGAAGAGCGTGGTGTA
>CAUYLG010051095.1:0-11485 GCA_963573385.1 Cacajao melanocephalus | reverse complement strand
GGGGGTGAGGAGCTTCAGACATTCCAAGGGCCAGAGGACTTTTGACATTCTGATTGTTACTTAAGCGGTTAACAGAAGTCAAGATAAGCATTTATTGACGCATTGTCTGGGTAGGGTGGAAATGACAAGTCGCAGAGGCCAAGATGGCCTGGGTTTGGACTGCTTGCTTGTCACATTACGGGTTACAGAGAGCAGTTTAAACAGAAAGCCAAGGTATGGTTGAGGTATGCAGTTTTATGGGGCTTTTTACCATGTCACAGTAGTAGCAGTGGAGCTGGCAAAAGTGGTCAGTTGGGAGGTATTCTGGTGTCGCGGGCGAGACTTCTCAACAGATAGAATGTGCGACAGGAAAGAGGCAGGAGTCAGGGGTGGCACAAAGTTTTTGACCTTAGCAACTGGAAGAAAGGAGCGGCCACTTATGGTGATGGAAAGACCAAAGAGTGGGACCGTTTGATTCGGTTTCAAATCAGCATCAGTACCTCTCATTTTATAATGGAAGACTGTGTGTGTGTGTGAAAACAAATGTGTCTTGGCTGAGTGCAGTGGCTCATGCCTGTAATCCCAGCACTTTGGGAAGCTGAGACAGGAGGATCACTTGAGCCCAGGAGTTCAAGACCAATCTGGGCAACATAGTAAGACCCTATTTCTCTTGAAAAAAAAAAAAAAGAAAAAATGGGTCTGAAGCCCATGACCCTAGAATCACCCAGATAATACTGCAGCCATGTCTGAAGCCCATGGCTCTAGAATCATCCAGCTAATACTGCAGCCACTACCTGTGCTAGAAGCTGCATGCTCATCACCATTTCTCTTTACAATGTCCCCGTGACACTGGTGTGACCATGAGCATGCCAATTTTATGTTTATTACTGTAATTATCATACTCACCAAGCACTTCTTGGGGTTTTAGGTAGAGACATAAAGTTATTCGGCCAAAGTCACACAGCCAGTAGGTGGCAGAGGTGGGATTCAAATTGGGTTATACTGTACCCTGGAGTCCCTACCCCTTCAAGACATTATTTTGCGCCTAATTGCAAATCTGAACTTTATACCACCTCCAAAATAAGTGCTTGATAAAAATTCTGAATTATCCATTTCCACACCGTAGGAGGGTGAACTAAGTAATTTTTTTCATAGGGCAACTGTTTGCTTTTAAGTTCTACAAATAGAAAAAAATAAGCATTTCCCCATTGAAGAGGAAGTGTAACTAGACACCCCATGCTTTGCTTAGTCAAGGGGAACATTTAATATGAGAACCATTATACAGTTGAGGAAGTGGGTCAAGAGGCCAATAGGCCAACAAAGAATCAGAGAAATGTGTGCTTCTCCAGAATAATTGTTGACAATGGAAGGAAAGTCCCCGAAGCAGTATACCTTCTACATTTCTACTTCGTCCAAGTCAAAGATCCTTGAACGTGGCACTAGGTAGATGCGCACCTTACAGGGCATGCAATACATGCTCACAGATTGTAGGATGAACTCGGTCTTCTTTCTTTCAACTTCCTTTCCCTGAAATGACAAACAGCAACAGAACTAGGATAGGAAGACCCAGCTTTGGTTCATGTATTTATTCTTGATTATCATTGTCATAAAGACGTGACTTACAGGAAGTAGACACCAGCCAAAGCTGGTATAGAGCTGGTTACAGAAGGAAGCTTTTGGGTACAGCCCCAGTTTAATTTCAGAAGAAAGCACATACACGCAATACAGATGCTTTATTTTACCAACTTATCACTTTAAAAAGAAAAACAAACTCACATACTGTTTTCCATATAGTTATGATTTTAATGAAATCAAATAAACTCTTCTTGCTCACGGTGAATATATACTTGAACTTCACAAGTAATCATTTCAGGTGAATTCTCCCAGTTTCTAAGCAACTGGTTACCTGGCAGCAGAGCCTGCTTGCTACTCCCCAAGGGGTCTGCTCAGCACACTGGCACCTCCTACCTTTTGCTTTTCCCTCTACTGCTTCAGTCAACTCTGGGCACAATCCCCACTACTTCATTTTCCAAAGAGATAGTGGTGACAAGATTGGATGTTCAGAAAATTGGCACTTTACAGAAGATAAGGTGAACATAGTATAGCTGGAGGGATATTTATCCTTTTACCTGTAGCTCTCTGCTTAGGAGCAAAAGGAAAGGCAGCTTCCCCCTCCCTTTTTTGCGATGGAGTCTCGCTCTGTTGCCAGGCTGGAGTGCAGTGGCACAATCTCGGCTCACTGCAACCTCAAGCGGATTCTCCTGCCTCAGTCTCCTAAGTAGCTGGGATTACAGGCACATGCCACCACACCCAGCTAATTTTTGTGTTTTTAGTAGAGAAGGGGTTTCACCATGTTGCCCAAGATGGTCTCTATCTCCTGACCTTGTGATCTGCCCGCTTCAGCCTCCCAGAGTGCTGGGATTGCAGATGTGAGCCACTGCCCCTGGCCCAGAAAGGCAGCTTCTTGCCTGACTCAGCTTTCAGCTTAATTTTTTTCTTTGGGCAGAGGGAATTGGAGTCGCAACTTTTTTATTTTCCTTTCACATCATGCTCAACAACTAGATAGAGATAATATTTGATAAACATTCACTAAATAGCTTTTGACCTATAAATCAGACAGAATCCAAAGACTCCAGTTGAAGTGACACTTTGGGATTCCTTCCAGGACCATCACAAAGCCTCACCCCAAAACATGGACAACAGGAGCAGCAGAGGCACTAGGTCCTGTCTCCATGCGGCAAGAAGGCACGTTCATCTGCAGACACCTGCAGTCGTCGAAAGAAGAGGGAAGAAGCTCCATCCAGTTTGTTAAGAGATGTATTCCAGGCTGGATGTGGTGGCTCATGCCTGTAATCCTAGTACTTTGGGAGGCCGAGGCAGGTGGATCATTTGAGGCCAGGAGTTCTAGACCAGCCTGGCCAATATGGTAAAATCTTGCCTCTATTAAAAATCTAAAAATTAGCTGGGCGTGATGGCGTGCACCGATAGTCCCAGCTAGTTCGAGAGGCTGAGGCAGGAGAATCACTTGAACCTGGGAGGCGGAGGTTGCAGTGAGCTGAGATTGCACCACTGCACCCCAGCCTGTGTGACAAAGACTCTGTTTCAAAATAAATAAATAAGTAAATAAAAAGATTCATTTCCAGTGAAATTGAGCTTTTTATGTTGAAAAATTATTTATCAAAAGTTATGAAATATTTGTTTTGATCAATTGCATACTAATAATTGCAATAATAATCCAGATAAGCTTTTTCTTTTTCTTTCTTTTTTTTTTTTCTTTTGAGACTGAGTCTTACTCTGTTGCCCAGGTTGGAGCGCAGTGGCTCAATCTTGGCTCACTGCAACCTCTGTCACCTGGGTTCAAGTGATTCTCCTGCCTCAGCCTCCCAAGTAGCTGGGATAACAGGCTCCCGCCATTGTGCCCGGCTAATTTTTGTATATCTGTATAATACAAAAATTAGCCGGGCACAGGATTTCACCATGTTGGCCAGGCTGTTCTTGAACTCCTGACCTCGTGATCCACCTGCCTCGTCCTCCCAAAGTGCTGGGATTACAGGTATGAGCCACCGCACCTGGCCAGCTTTTTTTCTTTTTAACATTTAGAGACTATGGTCATTAAAAAAAGAAATGTATTTGCAAATCTTGGTGGCTCAAAAAAAAAAAGTATCAATTTATATACATTTTTGTTGCAAAGATACACAATAGATGATTAACAAATCTATCTCATGAAGATAAACTTTTGTGGGAATATGAATATGAATTCAAGATGAAAAGGAAATGATATAAAGTTTCAGAACCAATAAATAGGAGTTTCTTTTCAAAAAAAATTTTAAAAAGTTTTTCTGAGATAGGGTCTCATTCTGTTGCCTAGGCTGGAGTGCAGTGGCGCAATCTTGGCTCACTGTAGCCTCCACCTCCAGAGCTCAAGAGATCTTCCCACCTCAGCCTCCGAAAAGCTGGGACCACTGGTGTGCCACCACACCTTGCTAATTCTGTTCATTTTTTTTTTTTTCGTAGAGATAAGATTGTCTCACTATGTTGCCCAGGATGGTCTTGAACTCTTGGAATCAACAATCCTCCCCTCTCTGCCTCCCAAAGTGCTGAGATTACAGGAGTGAGCCACTGTGTCCAGCCGAGTTTCTGTAATTTCAAAGTAGACAATGATGGGTACTAAATTGCTTTGATATTAGATTCCATTGGATGCATTTATAACAGTGATAAAGCAAGTTTATTTTAAAATGTTAATATTTACCACCTACTGTAAAATATATCCTTTGCAACTGTTTAAATGTGTCAGGAAATATTTTAGATGTCAATTAACATGAAGAAGTAAATTGATTTACAAAATTCTTTTGGGGGTAAACAAGCAGAAATTAAGACATGAAATGTTTAAAGTTAGCCTCCCTCCAATCTCCCTGCCCTACTTCTCAGTCTAAACCTTGGCATCCACATTCCTTCACTGATGTGGAGCAATGAGGAAGTACTTGCCTTACATTGACATCAGCACAAGCCTACGTGATTAACTGCACACTCACAACAGAGTCTCACTCTGTGGCCCAGGCTGGAGAGTGCAGTGGTGTGATCTTGGCTCCTTGCATCCTCCACCTCCCGGATTCAAGTGATTCTCCTGCCTCAGCCTCCCGAGTAGCTGGGGTTACAGGCATGTGCCACCATGTCCTGCTGATTTTTGTATTTTGAGTAGAGATGGAGTTTCACCATGTTGGCCAGGCTGGTCTCGAATTCCTGGGCTCAAGTGATTCGTCCACCTCAGCCTCCCAAATTGCTGGCATTACAGGCGTGAGCCACCATGCCCAGTCTGTACACTCACTTTGAAAACGAATTTTTATAGCTTATAATAAGACATTGCTCTACCAGTATTCTGGGCAGGTAAAATAATGGCAGGGGGCAGACTCCGTTTAGAGAAAGGAGGAAACAATGGTATCAGAAACCAAGGATGAATCACTTACTGTTAAGTCTGCCCTAATTAAAAATCAATAAATAAAACAGTGACCTTTTTGAAGCTGGGTGTGGTGGTACACACCTGCAGTTCCAGCTACTCCAGATGCTGAGGTGGAAGGATCATTGGAGCCTAGAAGTTTGAGGCCAATCTGGGCAACAGAGTGAAATCCTGCCTCTTAAAAAGAAATTGCTATCTTAACCATTTTACATGTACAGTTCAGTAGTGTTACTATTTTCAGGACTTTTTCATCTTGCAAAATGGAAAACTTATAGCCATTGAACAACTCTCCATTTTTCCCTCCTTGAGCCCCTGGCAACCACCAGTCTAATTTCTGCATCTATAAATTTGATTGCTTTAGCTACCTCATATAAGCAGAATCACATGGTATTTATCTTTTTCTTTTCTTTTCTTTCTTTTTTTTTTTTTTTTTTTTTTTCGCTCTTGTTGCCCAGGCTGGAGTATCGTGATCTCGGCTCACTGCAACCTCTGCCTCCTGGGTTCAAGCGATTCTCTTGACTCAGCCTCCTGAGTAGCTGGGTTTATAGGCGCATGCCACCACACCCAGCTAATTTTTGTATTTTTTTTTTTTTTTAAAGACAGGGTTTCACCATGTTGGTTAGGCTGGTCTTGAACTCCCGACTTCAGGTGATCCACCCGCCTTGGCCTCCAAAGTGCTGGGATTACAGGCGTGAGCCACCACGCCCGGCCAATTTTTGTATTTTTTAGTAGAGATGGGGTTTCACTATGTTGGCCAGGCTGGTCTTAAACTGCTGACCTCAGGTGATCTGCCCGCCTCAGCCTCCCAAAGTGCTGGGATTACAGGTGTGAGCCACCGTGCTTGTCCCAGTATTTATCTTTTTGTTGCTGGCTTATTTCACATAGCATAATGTCCTCAAGCTTCACCTACGTTGTAGCACATGACAGCATTTCCTTCTTTTTAAAGGCTGAATAATGTTTCATGGCATGTGAACACCACATTTTATCTGCTAATCTGTCAAAGCAAATATTTTGCAAATATTTTTTCCAATTCCAAAGGTTTCCTTTTCCATTGATTATTTCCTTTACTGTGCAGAAGTTTTTAAGTTTGATGTAGTCACATTTGTCTATTTTTGTTTTTATTGTCTGTGCTTTTGGTGTCATAGCCAACAAATCATTGCCAAGTCCAATATCATGAAGATTTCCCCTATGTGTTTGAGGGGAAAAAGCTCAAACAGTTTTTCCTCTGCTCTCATGCCACAACAACCAACACAGAAGACTTCTGTGACCAAATGTGTAATGATTTTTCCCCATTAACGAGAAAACGGGCTAACACCCTTTTTGGCCTTAGTCCACTTGCACCCAGGTGAAAAGAAGAAAAGAAAGAAAACGACCAGGCAAAGTGACTGACGGCTATAATCCCAGCACTTTGGGAGGCCAAGATGGGCAGATCCCATAAGGTCAGGAGTTTGAGACCAACCTGACCAACATAGAGAAACCCCGTCTCTACTAAAAATACAAAATTATCCAGGTGTGGTGGCACAGGCCTGTAATCCCAGCTACTTGAGAGGCCGAGGCAGAAGAATTGCTTGAACCTGGGAGGCAGAGGTTGCATTGAGATTGCTGCATCATTGCACTCTAGGCTGGGTGATAAAAGCGAGACTCTGTCTCAAAAAAAACCAAACAAACAAATAAAAAACAAGAGAACAATCAGTTCTGCAGTAGACACTGGTTGGGTATCCTCCTATTGAATTATGACACTGTCTACCTGGAGAGAGCATCAGATCCTGATACAGGGCCTAAAAAGAAATTATCTAGGTAGTTAGTGAGGATAAGAGAGTCTTCAGTAAGGTTTTCCTTTTAATAATAAACAGTCCCAAATCATTTCTTTTCTAACAAAAAGAGCCTGAAAAATCAAGCTGCAAACATAGATAAGCAAACTGGAAGCTTGCATGGGCAAATGCTGGCAGCTGTGTCAATAGGAAGAGGGTACCTGGAAGCTGGGTATATTCAACATGGAGGTGCCCTTTTCCCTTTTCTTTGTTGCCACGTGTGCAGCAGAAAAGCAGGCAACACAATGTTGGCCAGGTAGAGATGCCATTTGCATAATAAAAGGTGATGGTGGGATGGCCAGCCTCTTCGTGTGCTATGTAAATTTCACATCTGGTCCAATCAATCCATGGTGCCCTTTGTAAATCAGACACCGCTTCCTCGAGCTCATCTATAAAAGCAACTGCATCTCTCCATGAACCCGGAAACCCATTTGGGACTCCTTCCTCTGCACAGGGAAGCTCTCTCTTCTTTCTTTCGCCTGTTAAACTTCTGCTCTTAAACCCACTCCTTGTGTGTCCCCATCCTTGATTTCCTTGGTGTGTGGCAACAAACCTCAGGTATTACCCCAGACAAACCATGTCACTTCAATCCCACAGGTTGAGGGCTCATTCCCTTACTTCCAATGCCAATCGCAAGCCCCAGGTTTTACCTGTGCTGACTGAATGACTATAAATTGAGGATCCCTGCTTGTGTTCAACTGATTTGCTAGACTGCCTAACAGAACTTGAGGAAACACTAACTTATGTTTACAGGTTTACTATGAAGGCTATTACAAAGGATACAGATGAAGAGATGCATAGGGCAAGGTATGTGAGAAGGACTGCAGAGATTCTATGCCCTCCCCAGCAGCCTCTGCATGTTCAGATATCAGGAAGCTCTCTAAACCTAAGCCTTTTTTTTTTTTTTTTTTTTTTTGTGTGTGTGTGTGTGTGTGTTTTTGTTTGTTTGAGACAGAGTCTTACTCTGTCACCCAGGCTGGAGTGCAGTGGCGTGAACTCGGCTCACTGCAATATCCACCTCCCAGATTCAAGTGATTCTCTTGCCTCAGTCTCCTGAGTAGCTTGGACTACAGGCACCCGCCTCCACACCCAGTTAATTTTTTTTTTTTTTTTTGTATTTTTAGTAGAGATGGGGTTTCACCATATTGGCCAGGATGGCCTTGAACTCCTGACATCGTGATCCGCCTGCCTCAGCCTCCCAAAGTGCTGGGAGGCATGAGCTACAGCACTTGTTTTTTTTTTTTTTTTTTTTTTGAGATGGAGTCTTGCTCTGTTGCCAGGCTGGAGTGCAGTGGCACCACTTGGCTTACTGCAACTCCACCTCCTGGGTTCAAGCAATTCTCCTGCCTCAGCCTCCCAAGTAGTTGGGACTACAGGCATGTGCCACCACACCCAGCTAACTTTTGTATTTTTAGTAGAGATAGGGTTTCACCATGTTGGCCAGGATGGTCTTGATCTCTTGACCTCGTGATTCACCAGCCCTGGCCTCCCAAAGTGCTGGGATTACAGGCGTGAGCCACCGCGTCTGGCCTACCTTTTGGGTTTTTATGGAAGCTTCATTGTGTGGGCATGATTGATTATATCATTAGCCATTGGTGATCAACTTAACCTTCAGCCCCACTCCCCTCCTTCAAGATTGAGGGGTGGGCTGAAAATCCCAACCCTCTAATCATGCCTTGGTCTTTCCAGTGACCAGCACCCACCCTGAAGCTATGCAGGGGCTGCCAACCACCAGTAAACTCATTAGTGTACAAAAAGACATCACCTTGGAGATTTTTAAGATTTTAGAAATTATATATTAGGAAACAGGTTGAAGACCAAATATACATTTTTACAATATCCCAATTTTCTTCTGTTTTATAGTTTTAGTTAATACATTTTGAGTTTAATTATTTCATATATTATAAGAATCCAATTCATTTTTTGCATGTGGATACCCAGTTTTCCCAATACCATTTGTTGAAGAGGCTGTCTGTCCTTTACCCATGTGTGGTCTTAGCATCCTTGTCAAAGATCATTTGACCAAATAGGTGAAAGTTTACTTTCAGGCTCTCTAATTTGTACCATTTAACTGTATGACGATTATTATGTCAGTAACACACCTTTTTGATTACTATAGCTTTATAATATGTTTTAAAATGAGGAAATGTGAGGCCTCCAACTTTGTTCTTTTTCAAGATTATTTTGGCTATTTAGGGCCCCTTCAAATTCCACATGAATTTTAGGATAGTTTTCTATTCCTGCAAAGAATGTCACTAGGAATTTAATAGGATTGCATTAAATCTGTAGGTTCCTTTGGGTAATGTGGACATTTTACCAATATTTTGTCTTCCAATGCATGAATATGGAATATCTTTCCATTTATTTGTGTCTTCTTTACTCTTCTGTAATTTCTTTCATCACTGTCTTACACTTTTTAGCAACAAGTTTTTCATCTCCTTGGTTAAGCTTATTTCTATCTATTTTATTCTTTTTGATGCTATTATAAATGGGATTGCTTTTAAAATTTCCTTTTGAAATTGTTCATTGTTAATATATAGAAATGCAACTAATTTTTGTGTGTTGATACTAACTTTGCTCAACTGATTAGTTTGCCTTCAATTTAGCACTCTGGAAATACAAACTTTTTCATAAAGAGCTTTATTTTATTGCCGGGCATGGTGGCTCATGCTTGTAATCCCAGCACTTTGAGAGGTTGAGGCGGGTGGATCACGAGGTCAAGAGATAGAGACCATCCTGGCCAACATGGTGAAACCCTGTCTCTACTAAAAATACAAAAATTAGCCAGGTGTGGTGACACGCACCTGTAGTCCCAGCTACCTGGGAGGCTGAGGCGGAAGGGTCACTTGAACCTGGGAGGCGGAGGTTGCAGTGAGTTGAGACTGCGCCACTGCACTCCAGCCTGGTGACAGAGCAAGACTCTGTCTCAGAAAAAAAAAAAAAGAAAAAAAAAGAGTTTTATTTTATTAATCCTTGCTGGAACATTGGGTAATATGATAGATAACAACCTTAGCCGTGATTCTGCAGAAAATATAGAAACTTTTTTGATTGCCATTTATTTTACTTATTCTTTGTTAACAGATATGAATTGAGTGCTCACATGTTCCAGGAAACATGCTTGGATCTGGGTATATATTGGTGGATAAAGCATACTTGATCTCTGTCTCTTTGAGTCTAGATTCTAGTGGGGGAAACAGTAAATAAACTAGTAACCAAACAAATTTAAGAAATGATAAATTGTGGTAAGGACTGTGAGGAAAATGGCCTAGCAGTGGGATCAGGGATTAACAGGAAGTTCTCTTTGGGAAGATGCCATGAAAGCTGGGACTTCAAAGAAGGAGACTGCCAGGTGAGAATGGATGGGGAGGGCTGTGGGGCCACCACTGAGGGAGAGGTGTCTGCGAAGGCCTTGAGGTGGGAAAGAGTTTCAATAAACAAAAAAGAGGCCAATATGGCTCAAGTGTAGTAGGTAAGGAGGAAGGGCAAGAGGTGAAGGTGTGAGAGGCAGGTAGAGGTCAGGCCATGCCACTTGAGCAGCCTGTGGAATCATACTGAATAGCAGTGTTGTTACAGGTAGTTAGACAGGCATGAGTGGGGCAGGAGAGGGCTCTCCGTCAGCCCCACTGGGAATGTCAGGTGATCATCAGGTGATGGTTTGCAGTTTGCCTCTCTAAAAATGATAATTTGGCAGCAGCAAATTTGGCACCAGGAAGAAACAATCTCCTGATGGTTCACAGCTGTCACACTAAAGTGTTAATTGAATGCAGCTGCCAGGGTGAAGCAACTCCCCAAGTAGATAAAAACTCTTGAGATTGGTTATCAGCTTCTAATAAAATCTCAAGGAATTGGGTGAGTGAGCCTGGGCATGCACATTAAGAAACAAAATGGCGGAGTATGGCCTCCCGGGGGCACTCCACTGGAAAATGAGGAAAGCCTCAGATGGGCATGCATTTGTTAGATATAGTGAATTCCAAGTTTCTCTTCAAAGTATCAGTATGTCAGTATGTTCGGCTCTCTTATTGTTTTAACTCTCCATTTTAAAATTTAACTTCCTGGTCCTCCGTGCCCGCTTGCTTCTAGTTTCAGTAAACAACTTTCTTGCCAGTTCTAATCAGTAGTTCACATCTGGTCACCTGCTTTGGCCTCAGTCACCCCTGGTCACTTGCTCTGACCTGTTCCATAACCATCCTTCTGGCCAAACTACCCACCCTGCCACTCTGGCTCATACCTCTGCTCTCTTTAAAATAGCCAATTGGAATTAGCTTAGACTGTGCAGTCCAACCCTAGCCAATAGGGGAATGACACAGCAGCAGGGGCTACCTGCATCAGGAATAAGAACCCTTCCCCTCCCTTGTCCAAGTGTGTGCTCGCCATTGCTCCATCTGTGAGATGCACCCTTCTATAGAAGTAAATTGCCTTGCTGAGAGAATTTGTATTCGAGTGCTACTTCTTTTGTGGCATGGAAAATTTTTTTTTTTCAGCCAACCAATATTTTATTTAAACCTGTGAAATGCTATGCAATTGCTGAGGAATGATTTACTTCCAATTATGTGGTCACTTTTAAAACAGGTGTAATGTGATACTGAGAAAAATTTATGTTTTGTGGATTTGGGGTGGAGAGTTCTGTAAATATTTGTTAAGTTTACTTGTTCCAGGTCTGAGTTCAAGTCCTGGATATCTTTGTTAATTTTCTATCTCGTTGATCTGTCTAATATTGACAGTATAATGTTAAAGTCTCCCA
>CAUYLG010051094.1:0-12378 GCA_963573385.1 Cacajao melanocephalus | reverse complement strand
TTTTCATCTCTTATTCCTTCCTGTCTCCATTGTTAAACACAATTATTGGCATAATAGAGGTTTTTAATACCCATTTTTAGACTGCATTCTAGCCTGGGCAGTAGAACAAGAATCCTGTTCTCTCTCCCTCTTTTTCTTCCCGTTTCTTTCTCTCATACATTCTTTTTCTTTCTTTATTTCACTCTCACTTTCTTTCCTCTCTTTTTCTTTCTTTCAAAAAATAAAAAAAAATAAAAAAAAAAAAGAAAGTTTGAAAGAGAAGAATTGCTGAATCCAGGAGAGACAGATAATGTATCTTTGAAGTGAATTAAGTAATTTAAGTAATTTTCTAGGACAATGACAGACTTCTAGTTTTGATGACTGCTTTATAACACCATGAATATGAAATTGTCTGTTGCCAGGAGATCTGGTGAGTTTGTCTTTTGTTACTTACTTTTTGGGAAGTATTTTAGTCCCTCTTTTGATTTAAATTTCATGTTAACTCCCTCCTCTGAAGCAAAAACAGTGCTCCCAGTGCTCTCTTTGCCACCATTTTTTTTTTTTTGGCATATATTTTGTTTCTTGGCTTTTATCCTATCTTTATCATTATTTTATCCTATCTTTGTCATTTTTCACCCTCAGGGTTGAGAAAATACAGAATCAAGTCCAAAGCAATGTACTGTGCTGAACTGCTTTCTACTTTCAACAGCATATAGCCCTTGAAAACATGGTGTAATTTCCTCCTTCATAATAGTCCTCTGATAAGTAGTAGGTAACCAGGGTAAAGGTCCTTGTTAGCACTTGGGGTTCTCTTGGTTGGAGACTCATCTACACAGTGAACTCTATGCTAAATATTGAAGCTAAAAATGTTATCTCAAAGGAAGGGTCTTGGTTACCAATCTTGTCAAATGAATAAAGTTTGACAAATTTAGGTGGGAAAAATAATTTGGACCTTCTTAAGGTTGTTCCAGGTTCTTTTCTAAAATCTTATGATACATTTATAAAATAACTTTTTTAAAATTTTTATACCCTAGGCATAGACAAGAAAAACACAGGTAAACTATTAGTTAGAAACCCATATCCTTAATCTAGTATAATTTTTAAATTCAGAAAGTAACATATTCTAGGAAAAGACTATAATTTGTTTTCCTGTCAGTATTTAAATACATCTCCTTCTCAACCTAAAGCATCACTTAACCCTCCTTTGACAAATAATATATGTCCCATAGTCAATAGTACCTCATTGAGACTGAAGAAACAAGCTCTACCAATGTCATTTGCTTTAGGATAGAGTCTTACACAAAGCTTTCCAGTATTTGATAAATTGATCCTTTGGACCCAAGGGACAGGAAATCCATGTGCTCACATACTCTCCTGATAGTTGTTAGGCTTGTGAAAAAAGCCAGGTTCTGAGAGACAGTTCTGTTCCTAGTATACATTTTTGAGATATATATTCCCTGTGTAGTGTGTATGTGTGTGTGTGTGTGTGTGTGTGTGTGTGTGTAAGGAGCAAGGAGAAGATGGGTTTATCAAAGAACAGTAAGCTGACAATAACATATTATTTTCAAATTGAAATATAACTTATTAGTTGGTTTATTTGAAAAAATAAAAGCCTAATATAAACAAAATCAGACTGTATCATAAATCAGAAAAGTGAGTATTTGATACAGTTTGATCTGTGTCTCCACCAAATCTCATGTTGAATTGTAATCCCCAATGTTAGAGGTAGAGCTTGTTGGGAGGTGTTTGGGTCATGGGGGATGTGAAGGTTAATATTGAGTGTCAACTTGATTGGATTGAAGGATGCAAAGTATTGATCCTGGGTATGTCTATGAGGGTGTTGCCAAAGGAGATTAACATTTGAGTCAATGAGCTGGGAAAGGCAGACCCACCCTTAATCTAGATGGAAACAATCTAATCAGCTGCCAGCATGACCAGAATAAAAAACAGGCAGAAGCATGTGGAGAGATCAGTCTGACATAGCCTCCCAGCCTACCTTGTTCTCCTGTGCTGGATGCTTCCTGCCCTTGAACACTGGACTCCAAGTTCTTCAGCTTTGGGACTCAGACTGGCTTCCTTGCTCCTCAGCTTACAGATGGTCCATTGTGGGACCCTGTGATAGTGTGAATTAACAGTCCTTAATAAACTCCCTTTTGAATATACATCTATCCTGTTAGTTCTGTCCCTCTAGAGAACCCTGACTAATCTAGGGGCAGATCCCTCATGGCTTGGTGCTGTCTCCATGATAGCAAGTTCTCATGAGATCTGCTTGTTGTAAAGTGTGGCACCTACCCTACCCTCTCTTGCTCCTGTTTTCACCATGTGAAGTACCTGCTCCCGTTTAACCTTCTGCCATGAGCAAAAGTCCCCGGAGGTTTCCCTAGAGCAGATGCCACTGTACTTCCTATACAGCCTGCAGAACTATGAGCCAAGTAATCATCTTTTCTTATAAATTTCCCAGTCTCAGGTATGTCTTTATAGTAATATAAGAATGGCCTAAAACAGAAAATTGGTACTGAGGAGCAGAGCATTGCTATAAACATATCTGAAAATGTAGAAGCAACTTTTGAACTGGTAATAATTAGAGGTTGGAAGAGTATGGAGGGCTCAGAAGAAGATAGGAAGATGAAGGAAAGTTTGGAACTTCTTAGAAACTGGTTACATGGTTGTAACCAAAATACTTATAGTGATATGGACAATGAAGCCCATATTGACGAGGCCTCAGGTGGAAATAAGAAACTTACTGGAAACTGGAGCAAAGGTAATACATGTTATGCCTTAATAAAGAGTTAGGCTGCATTCTGTTCATGCCCTAGGGATCTGTGAAAGTTTGAACTAAAGAGTGATGACTTAGGATATCTGGTGGAGGATGTTTCTAAGCAGCAAATTGCTCAAGATGTGACCTGACTGTGTCTAATCACCTATAATCAGATGTGAGAATAAAGGAATGACTTGAAGTTTGAATTTATATTTATGAGAAAGCATAGCATAAATGTCTGGAAATTTTGCAGCCTGGCCATATGGCAGAGAAAGAAAAAGCTTTTTTCCAAGAGACAAATTAAAGCAGGCTGTGGAGCAACCATTTTCTAGAGATATTTGCCTAACTAAAAGGGAGCCAAGTGCTAATATTCAAGACAGTGAGGAAATGGCCTCAAAGGCATATGGGAGACCATCACATCAGCCCCTCCCACCACAGGCCCAGAGGGCTAGGAGGGAAGAATGGTTCTAAGGGTCAAGCCTAGGGTCCTCCTGCCCTAGAGACACTGCTTTCTGCATCCCAGCAACTCCATCTCTGGCCTTGACACAAACAGCTTCAGATACTGCTTGTGCTGCCACCCTGGAGGGCACAAGCGGCCATAAGCCTCGGTGGCTTCCATGTGATGTTAAGCCTGTGGGCACAGAAAGAGCAAGAGTGAATGAGGCTTGACAACCTCTGCCTAGATTTCAGAGGAGGTACGAAAAAGCCTGAGTGCTCAGGAAGAAGCCTGATGCAGGGGTGGAGTCCCTAAGAGGACCTCTATTAGGGCAGTGACAAGGGGAAATGTGGGCTTGGAACCCCCACACAGAGTCCCTAGTGGAACTTTCTCTGTGTAGAAAAGCCACACGGTCAGTGCTACCAAAGGCCTTGGGAGCCCACGCCTTGCACCAGTGTGTCCTGGATGTAGGATATGGAGTCAAAGGAGACTATTTTGGAGTTTAAGATTTAATGAATGCCCTGCTGATTTTTGAACCTGCGTGGGGCCTATAGCCCCTTTCTTTTGACTGATTTCTCACTGTTGGAATGGCAATATTTATCCAATGTCTGTACCCCCATTATCTATCTGAAGTAAATAAACTATTTTGATTTTACAGGACCATAGGTAGAAGCAACTTGCCTTGTCTCAGATGAGACTTTGTACTTTGGGCTTTTGAGTTAATGCTGGAATAAGTTAAGACTTTAGGGGACTATTGGGAAGGCATGATTGTATTTTGCAGTGTGAGAAGAGCATGAGATTTGGAGGGTGTGGGGTGGAGTGATATGGTTTGGATCTTTCTCCTCACCAAATCTCATGTATAACTGTAATCCCTAATGTTAAAGATGGGGCCAGGTGGGAGATGTTTGGGACATGGGAGTGAATCCCTCATGGCTTAGTGCTGTCCTTCTGATAGTGAGTGAGTTCTTATGAGATCTGCTTATGAAGTATGGCACTTCCTCCCACCCCCTTGCTTCTGCTTTCACCATGTGAAGTGCCTGCTCCTGCTTCACTTTCTGCCATAAGCAAAAGCTCCTTGAGGCCTCCCCAGAAGCAGATGCTGGTAAGCTTCCCGGATATCCTACAAAACCCAGAGACACTTTAAAGCTCTTTTCTTATAAAGTACCTGATCTCAGGTGTTTCTTCATAGCAATTCAAGAACGGACTAATACAGTATTGTTAGAGGAAACTTTTGTCTTAGCACATATGCATTGGGTTGAACCATTATTTGGTTTTTTTTACTATAGACTACAGTAAAAAACACTTGAAAATCATTGGCCTAAAGCAACTGAAGTCTCTTACAGAGTTTATCTCAAGGATTTGTTAGAAGATTCACATGTAAATGTTTGCAATATGAAAATAACTTTTTAATAGAAAAAATATTTGGTAAAAAACTCAGTGCTTTATTTTATAATTTACTATAAAAATCATATTATTTTAAAATAAAAGTTAGAAAAATTGAGACATTCCAAGTATTGTCTAAAATATACAAATGTAAACCTTATTTTATTGAGGAAAAAAAATATCTTTTTTTTTTTTTTTTTTGAGACAGAGGCTCATTCTGTCGCCAGGCGCCAGGCTGGAGTGCAGTGGCACAATCTCGGCTCACTGCAACCTCCGCCTCCCGGGTTCAAGCAATTCTCCTGCCTCAGCCTCCCGAGTAGCTGGAACTACAGGCACACGCCACCATGACCAGCTAATTTTTGTATTTTTTATTTTTAGTAGAGATGGGGTTTCACCATGTTGGCCGGGATGGTCTCCATCTCTTGACCTCGTGATCCGCCCGCCTCGGCCTCTCAAAGTGCTGGGATTGCACGCTTGAGCCACTGCGCCTGGCTATTTTTAAAAAGCTTTTAAGATCCCTGAGCTCAGGGAATATGTATCACGTTTTCTTATAGTTCTGCCTGGCACCAATCCCTCCTCAAGGGAGGCTGGAGCAAGCTCAGCAAGGACAATGGCCAGGAGACCTAACACTTGGCCCAGTGGATTGTGGTTCAAATAGAGGAAGCTGCAGTGTCTCAGGGCAAGAGGGCAGCAATCGAACATAATAGTATAATACTCAGCAGACTCATCTTCTCCTACAAGGAGTACATGGCAGTAGGCAAAAGCAGAGTCTAAAGAGCCTGATGGCCTCACTTTGAATTTAGAGGCTGTCATTGATTGGCTTTGTAAACTGGGGTGAGTTAATGAATCTCTGTGATTTAGTTTCTTCAGTGTAAAATAAGGTTAAGAAAGAATTGTTAGGAGAACTGAGTAAAGTAATATTTTAAAAGTGCTTAGAACAGTGACTGGCTCATGCTAAGTGCCACATAAGGGCTTAATACATAAATCAGTGGTCACCATAGCTTTTCACTTGCAGCAGAATAAGTTTTTGACCAACGTCTTAATTCTGTTTAGTGTTGCTGTAGCAGAATATCTGAGGTGGAGTAATTTATAGAGAACAGAAATTTATTTCCCACAGTTCTGGAGGCTGGAAAGTCCAAGATCAAGGTGCTAGTATCTGGTGTCTGTTGTGGCCCTTCTTGATGCAGCTTCACATCATGGAAGGCAGAAGAGCAAAGGAGAATAAACTCTGTATCCTAACATGGCATAAGAGCAAAAGAGTAAATCTACTTTCACTAGCTCTTTGTACAGTGATATTAATCTACTCATGAAGGTGCAGCCCTCATGACCTAAATACCTCTAGTTAGGCCCCTCCTCCCAATACTGTTGCATTGGAAGTTAAATTTCAACAGTTTTTTTTTGAGTAAAGCACTCAAACTATAGTACACATTAATGTATGATTATCTCTATATATTTTTTTCCACCTTTCCCTTCTTTTATTCAAGCAGAAAGTCAGGCTCATAGGTTTTTGGATTCTGGATGTTTTTGGCTAGTAGAAAGCAGATATTGTGTTAAAATTCACTTTTTGAGTTATTTATTCTAAAGATTCTGAGGACATCAAGGGAAAAGAGACATGTTCTCTCTATGGGAAAGAGTAGAGCATCTTGTGTGCTTTGATACTGGAGACCCTTGTCCTGCTCTGTAACTCCACACTGAGGAAAAGTCAAGCTCTCAGGGAAAGTCTGAGTGGGGTCCCCAGGGAGGCTGAGTTCCCAGTCTGGAAGCTCCAACTGTTTTCAAAGTTTTTCCAACTCAAGGATGGCATGGCAGCAGTGAAGCTGCAGGATCTGAAGAGACTGGATGTGTCTCCAAGGGAAATAATAGGTACTGATGAGTCATGACCAGAAGACCTTCCCCAATGCATTGACTCTTTTGTAAGATTCTCAACCTTTGCTTTATCCAGGGGAGGAGATGGGGTAAGGAGCAGAAGTATGAGAAATTTCCTGAATGATAAAGGCTGCATTTTTTTTCCCCAGCCTTTTGGGATGGGGGCTCAGAGTGAAAATTTTCATGTTTTAGTTTAAGAACATTTTAAAAATGGTAGTTTTTTGTATACCATAGTTTCGCAACTAAAAATCATACATGACATAGTCGTATTTTTTGATAAACTCCCTTATTCACCTGCTATTTAAATTGTTATTCATTTTAAGTATATTTCATTTGAGGAAGAACGTTAAGAATGGGAAATGAAGTTCACTGAGTATGTTCTCTGTGTCCCTGCCCAATCATCTCCTATGTCAAATAGGAGCAGAGAACCTTGTTTTCAGCTCAGCTGTCGCATTTGAACCTATAAAACCATGATGATCTGGCTTATGGGAGTTGGAGGCGAGAACAGCCTCTCCCAAATCTGAGCTATGTGCCTGAGTTATCACCAGAAACATCTGTTTACCAATTTGTCAAGCCAAACTCTTTACTTTGAATTTAGACAGCTGCCACAAAAATAATACACTTTCCTGAGAAAGACAATAAACACAACATAACGGAAGCCGATTGTCTCAGGTTTGGCCAGCCAGAGATGAGGAGGGCCTATCAGCATTTAATTCAATGTATAAGGTCCTCTAGCATAGCTCACTCTCCTGAGTTTTGCTGGGCTCACTTCAGAAGTATTTTCTACATAGCTTCAAGTTCACACCTCAAGGTGGATTTCTATTGCTCTGGGCTGTGCCACCACCTTGATCACTTCATTTGGGCTCCTTCCATCACCTCAGTGCTTCACCCTGAAGATCTGCTGACATTGCTGTTTGCAGATCCTGGATTCTGCAGCTGCTGCCTTTGACAGCTGAACAGCGCTGCTCTGCCCTCAGCTGTCTTGAGCTGCTGAGGGTGAGATCTGCTGATTCACCTCACACACTGGTGTCACCCTCCACCTTATGCTCAGGTCAGGGGCAGGGCATATCCTCAGTATTATTGCTTGGATTCTGAAATGCTACAGAGGTTAATAGTGTAACTTTTTATTTTTTTTAACCCCTGTAATCTTCTGCCCTTTGTCTGCTCTCAGCCCACTAGCCAGGTCCTTCTTTTTTCAAGTGATTTCCATCTCAAAGCTCTTTGTTCTCTATGCAAATTTGAAAGAACCTTCCTCTTGTCACCATGCCCTATACCCCCTACCCAGGTCCTCATATATTCTTATGCAGCTCTGAACCTTAATTGTGGATGCAGTTCAAATGTTTGTCCTAGGATAGTCCTCAGCCTCCAGGAAAATCACAGATGCACATAGAAGCTTAGGGAAGGGGCACCACCCAACACACACTGGACGTGTGTCAGATGAGTCTGCTCTCAACTATCTATTATACAGGCTATGTGCGTTTAGGGTTCAGGAATGATAATAATAATAGTCAACTTTTCTTGAGTTCTTATCATGTGCCAGGTATCGTACTGGTTTTGGATTTTCATTATTTTATTTAATCTCTGCAATAATCCCATTATATAGCTATTACATCCATCCAAGCAGACTTTAGATAAGAACACTGCTGGCACAAAGAGGTTGAGTAATTTGCCTGAGGTTCTGCAGTTAGAAAATTGCTGGATGGAGAATCAGTTTGAACTTGAATGGGACACTGAAAAACTATCACTTGTAAGCAGATCCTGGGGCTTGTACTTCTAATTATTTTCTATATGGGAGGACTAGCCTGGGAATGCTTTCACTGGATGTTTTTCCACGTGACTAACGGTATTTTTTACTAATTAGCTACCTTTTTTACTATTATAAACACTACCTAATTTTACATTAACAAAAGCCTGGAATACACTACTCTCCCCAGGTTGGAGAGTAGGATGGTAGGTTGACTTCAAAAACAATGGAAAAACAATTCTTAACTGTCTGTAATGATTGATAATATACTATAAGAAAATAGGCCACTGCTACTTGCGTTCAATGTGCAGTCAAATTTATGACATCTCTCCTTCACAACCCTCATTCGTTATATTACTTACATGCTATACTTTTGGTTATTTTTACCCAAAAAATATCAATTGTTTTTCGACAAGCTCACTTTTTGAATTTTTACTTCTTTGATAAAAGGTAGCTCTTGTTCTAAATATTGTGTTCTGCTTAGTGACTTGGGACTACTTGTTATTTATTACAACATAAATACATCTCAGACCCACACTTTTTCAGATGGCACTTGCATAATATTTAACATTTGGTTAACAGCTCTGAAAACAACAAGGTGCAAGTATTGCCAGTAATGTATTACCAGGAAAAGCTTCTGAGGCTGACAACATTTCAAATTGAAGCATTTGAAGACTTTTCTGCATTTGTATATAGCCAGGGTAAGACAATTATTTCTCAAATGTTATTTGTTTGTTGCTAGTGTATTTGCGAGTAAATGTTTTTGTGGAGCTGACTTCAACATGACCATCTCTTTCCAAATGAATTCAACCTTTTGAAAAATGTCTGTTATGGAATGAAACTTTTCAAGGAATGTATTTCTCATGCCTTGCTGAGTGTTGTTACTCTTGTCAACACTAGTAGGGATGTTGTCATTTCTGCTATATCTGCAGGTTAAATTTTTGCCTGGTGGATAGACTTAGACTAGGTGGAGTCTCTCACAGACTAGACATTTTTGTAAGAGATCTGATTCCAATTAAAAGGGGTATCAGCCGGACGTGGAGGCTCATGCTTGTAATCCCAGCACTTTGGGAGGCCAAGGCTGGCGGATCACCTGAGGTCAGGAGTTTAAGACCATCCTGGCCAACATGGTGAAACCCCGTCTCAACTAAAAATACAAAAAAATTAGCTGGATGCGGTGGTGGGTGCCTGTAATTTCAGCTACTTTGGGAGGCTGAGGCAGGAGAATTGCTTGAACCTGGTAGGCAGATGTTGCAATGAGCCGAGATGGTGCCATTGCACTCCAGCCTGGGAGACAAGAGTGAAACTGTGTCCCCAAAAATAAAAATAAATAAAAATAAAAGGGGTATCATTTCACCCCAACATGACAGTATTCAAGTTACTATAATAATTGCAATGCCAATGATGTCATCCTCTTTTTCTCTTTACATCTGGCTCCAGAGCAGTTAATCAATGATAATTTGAGAGACATATGCAGAAATATACCCTGAGCTTCTTTAAAGTTTCACTTTTCCTCTCATGAATTGTGTCATGACTAGTGAGCTCCATATGGTTGACTGGGTAACTTTATGCTGACATTTATTATTAAGCACTTACTTATTAAAAGAAACATGAGTAGGACATGCAATATGGTATTAAGTAGGAGCTAGAGAAACAGAAAAACAGCTCTAATTAAAGCTGTAGAAAGAGCTGTGATTCAATCATTATAAGTCTACCAGAAGTGTGAGGAATTTACTCAGCAAACACATATTTGGGACATTCCTTGTATTATTAGAAATGATGCTAGTAATAGGAGATGAAGTAAATATACATAGCCCTTATCCTAGAAATACTTATTCTAGTCTTGGAATGTAAATGTGTGTGTGTGTGTATATATATATATGACATGTAAGAATATCACTGAATTTGGACAACAATAGGCATTAAATTGAAAAAATTTTGGTGAGTGAAGGAATGCAATTTTGTACATTGGAATGAGTGGGTCTGGAGGGCTGGTTTTTAGACAAGGAGTAAGTTCTTTTCTCACTTGCTGAGACTTCCCTTGGAGAAATCGTTTAAATTCATGTTTTTAGCCACTATCTATGTACCAAGCCAAATACAGACCCTCAGCCCACACTTCCAGCTGAGCTTCAGAGCCATAAAGCCACTACCTACCGGACATTTGCACTTGACATTCCACTATTTCTAGGGTAAAGGCTATGTCATCTTTATTTCATCTCTTATTCCTAGCATCGTTTCTGATATGTTGCTCAAACTCATATATCCTAACTTGATTTTTCTTTAACTCCATTTTCCATTTCAGTTTATCACTACTCTTCACCCAGTTTCAAAAGCCACCATGAATTGTCCTCTGTAATTCACCTGTCACATTCAGTCAGTCTATGTCCCTGGTTTCTACCTTCTTCATTGTAAACTTCTCTCCTTGACTTTCCTATTGATGTAATCCAGGTATTTGTCACTTTCCTCCCAGATTATTATGATGTCCTTATA
The DNA here is from genome assembly GCA_963573385.1 of Cacajao melanocephalus. Lineage (NCBI taxonomy): Eukaryota > Metazoa > Chordata > Mammalia > Primates > Pitheciidae > Cacajao > Cacajao melanocephalus. Next base: position 1,722 of record CAUYLG010051094.1, on the reverse strand, counting down.
AATCCTCTCCCTTATCTTAATCAAGTTTTTTTCTTTTGAGACAGAGTCTCCCTCTGTCACCCAGGCTGGAATGCAGTGGCGCAATCTTGGCTTACTGAACTTCTGCATCCAGGCTTCAGGTGATTCTCCTGCCCCAGCCTCCTGAGTAGCTGGGACCACAGGCATGTGCCACCACACCCAACTAATTTTTGTAGTATTAGTAGCCATGGGGTTTCACCATGATGGCCAGGCTGGTCTTGACCTAGCCTCAAGTCATCTGCCTGCCTTGGCCTCCCAAATTGCTGGGATTACTTGTTTTTATTAATGTTAGCAGGATTATCTTCTAAAATTTTTCAATGGCTGTCTCTAAAGTTGAGCAAATCCAAACTTCTTATCTAAGACATAAAATATATGATGTTACTTTATATATATGCTGTTTGCCTATGCTGTTCTCTCTGCTTGCAATTTCCTTTCCTTACCTGAGGCTTATTATCTGTCACAATATAGTTCATATGTCAATGATTCAATGAAGCCTCCTTTACCTCCCTGTTCCCATCATATGGCAAACTTCTTGTGGGCAGTCTTTGGAAAATTATTACACATAATGGGACTCCCAAAATGCTTATTAAATAAATGAATATTAATTTTTAAATAATTTTATTATTTTCATTTATTGAGCATTTACTTTATGAAGGCACTGCCTAAGCATTTAAAATATATTATCTCCAACAATCACAACACTTCTGAAAGTAGCTATAATTTTTCTTACCTTATAAATAAGAAAATAGAGACTCAAAGAGATTAAGTGAATGTTTATATCTCACATAGCCAGATTATGACAGAAAAGAGATTTGAAATCTAATCTGTCTGATTCTGAGCTTGTGAAAATGTGGCCTGAATTTTAACAGTTTTGTTAAAGAACAGTGGAAACAAGGTTAGCTCATAATGATAATAGCAGGTTACTTTTCCAGCTGGAATATATAAGTAGTAAACATAAATATATAAAATGTGGATATTATATATAGTAAAATATATAATAGTGAGAAGTATATATAATTATATTTAATGTAAAACATATAGTCTGTTAATGTAGCATATATTATCATGTATGCTATCTATAATTTTATTATATGTAATATAAATTAACATATGTAAACATAATGTGCTATGGTCATATACTAATATAATACAAAACTATAAAATTATATGTAATCATATATAATCTAAATTTTTATCTATTCAAAGTATAAAGTAATTAAACAGAAAAATTTCAAATAAAAAGCAGCAGTTCCTTATTTCATCTTTTACCATTCTAAATCCCATTTTTAAGATAGTATCATCAAATTATTTTTTATTACAATTTCTTGGGTAATTGCTCTCAGATAAAAATGAAATGCTTATAATACTGTTTCCTAATTTATGAACTTGATTTCCCATTATGAAAGATGAATATTAAGCTGATTTATAATACCTCATGTCACCTCTCCATATCTTCCAATTTTGAAAGCTATAGTATTTCTCTTAATTTTGTATTGGTTAATTTTATGCCTTTGTTGTCCTTAATCTCCCATTTCTCTCTCTCAGTTTTCTACTGTATCTTTCTTTTTTTTTTTTTTTTTTTTAAAGAAAGAAAAAGAGAGGAAAGAAAGTGAGAGTGAAAGAAAGAAAAAAAAAGAATGTACGAGAGAAAGAAAGAGGAAGAAAAAGAGGGAGAGAGAACAGGATTCTTGTTCTACTGCCCAG
>CAUYLG010051092.1:0-25868 GCA_963573385.1 Cacajao melanocephalus | reverse complement strand
TTTTTTTTTAAAGATCAACAAAATAGATTGACTGCTACCCAGACTAATAAGAAAAGAGAGAAGACTCGAATAGATGTAATAAAAAATTATAAAGGAAATATCACCACCGAATCCACAGAAATCCAAACTACCATTAGAGGTTACTACAAACAACTCTATGTACATAAACCAATAAATCTAGAAGAAATGGATAAATTCCTAGAGACTTACACCCTCCCAAAACTAAACCATAAAGAATTTGAATCCCTGAATAGACCAATAACAAGGTCTGAAGTTGAGGTAGCAATTAATAGACTATCAACCAAAAAAAGTCCAGGTCCAGATGGTTTCACAGCCGAATTCTACCAGACATACAAAGAGGAGCTGGTACCATTACTTCTGAAACTATTCCAAACAATACAAAAAGAGGGAATGCTCCCTAACTCATTTTATGAGACTAACATCATCCTCATACCAAAACCCGGCAGAGACACAACTATAAAAGAAAATTTCAGGCCAATATCCATGATGAACATTGATGCAAAACTCTTCAATAAAATACTGGCAAACTGAATGCAGCAGCATATCAAAAAGCTTATCCGTCATGATCAAGTAGGCTTCATTCCAGGGATGCAAGGCTGGTTCAACATACATAAATCTATAAATGTACTCCATCACATAAACAGAACCAAAGACAAAAACCATATGATTATCTCAATAGATGTAGAGAAGGCCTTCAACAAAATTCAACAGCCTTTATGCTAAAAACTCTCAATAAACTAGGTGTCAGTGGAATGTCTCTCAAAGTAACAAAAGCTATTTATGACAAACTCACAAATGGGCAAAAACTGGAAGCATTCCCTTTGAAAACTGGCACTAGACAAGGATGACCCCCTCACCATTCCTATTCAATGTAGTATTGGAAGTTCTAGCCAGAGCAATCAGGCAAGAAAAATAAATAAAGCATATTCAATTTAGGAAAGAGGAAGTCAAATTGTCTCTATTTGCAGATGACATGACTGTACATTTAGAAGATCCCCATCACCTCAGCCCAAAATCTCCTTAAGCTTATAAGCAACTTCAGCAAAGCCTGAGGGTACAAAATCAATGTGCAAAAATCACAAGCATTCCTATACACCAATAACAGAAAACCAAAGAGACAAATCATGAATGAACTCCCATTCAGAATTGACACAAAGAGAATAAAATACATAGGAATACAACTAACAATGGACGTGAAGAACCCTTTGAAGGAGAACTATAAACCATTGCTCAAGGAAATAGGAGAGGACACAAACAGATGGAAAAACATTCCATCCTCATGGTTAGGAAGAACCAATATGGTGAAAATGGCCATGTTGCCCACAGTAATTTATAGATTCAATGCTATCCCCATCAAGGTACCATTGACCTTCTTCACAGAATTGGAAAAAAACCACCTTAAACTTCATATGGAAGAAAGACACAAAAGAGCCTGCATAGCCAAGACAATCCTAAGCAAAAAGAACAAAGCTGGAGGCATCACACTACCTGACTTCAAACTATACTATAAGGCTACAATAATCAAAACAGCATGGTACTGGTACCAAAACAGAGATATAGGCCAATGGAACAGAATAGAGGCCTTGGAGACAATGCCGCACATCTACAACCATCTGATCTTTGACAAACCTGACAAAAACAAGCAATGGGGAAAGGATTCCCTGTTTAATAAATGGTGATGGGAAAACTGGCTAGCCATGTGCAGAAAACTGAAACTGGACCCCTTCCTTACGCCTTATACAAAAATTAGCTCCAGATGGATTAAAGATTTAAACATAAGACCTAACACAAATGTCCTAGAAGAAAACCTAGGCAATACTATTCAGGACATAGGCGTGGGCAAGGACTTCATGACTAAAACACCAAAAGCATTCACAACAAAAGCTAAAATAGACAAATGGGATCTAATTAACCTCGAGAGCTTCTGCACAGCAAAAGAAACAATCATTAGGGTGAACTGGCAGCCAACAGAATGGGAAAACATGTTTTCAAGCTACCCATGTGGCATAGGGCTAATAACCAGAATCTACAAAGAACTAAAACAAATATACAAGAAAAAAACAACCCCATCCAAAAGTGGGTGAAGGATATGAACAGACACTTTTCAAAAGAAGACATATATAAGGCCAACAAACATGAAAAAATGCCATTCTAACTGGCATGAGATACCACCTCATGCCAGTTAGAATGGTGATCATTTAAAAATCTGGAGACAACAGATACTGGAGAGGATGTGGAGAAATAGGAACACTTTTACACTGTTGGTGGGACTGTAAATTAGTTCAACCATTGTGGAAGACAGTGTGGCACTTCCTCAAGGATCTAGAAATAGAAATACCATTTGACCCAGCAATCCCATTACTGGGTATATACCCAAAGGATTATAAATCATCTATTATAAAGACACATGCACATGTATGTTCATTGTGGGCACTGTTTACAATAGCAAAGACTTGGAACCAACCCAAATGCCCATCAATGATAGACTGGATAAAGAAAATGTGGCACATATACACCATGGAATACTATGCAACTGTAAAAAAGGATGAGTTCATGTCCTTTGCAGGGACATGGATGAATCTGGAAACCATAATTCTCAGCAAACTGACACAAGAACAGAAAACCAAACACCAAATATTCTCACTCATAAGTGGGCGTTGAACAACAAGAAAACATGGACACAGGGAAGGGAACATCACACATTGGGGTCTTTTGGGGGTTGAGGGACTAGGGAGGGACAGCAGGGGCTGTGGAGTTGGGGAGGGATAACATTAGGAGAAATACCTAATGTAGGTGGTAGGGGGGATGGAAGCAGCAAACCACTATAGCATGTATATACCTATGTAACAATCCAGCAAGATCTGCACATGTACCTCAAAACTTAAAGTAAAATTTAAAAAAAGAAACTTCCCTAAAGCCATGTACTTGCCAAGTGGTGGAGCTGGTTTTGAATCCAGGTCCACTAAATTCCAAAGCCCAAATTATTTTTGATATATTTTGCTAACTATCTCTAACTGTAGAAACTTGAAAGCAGTACCAAATTTGCGTTGTAAACTTCTATGTCAATCATAGTTTTCTGCATAGCTCTCTATTTTTTTATTAGGTTGGTGCAAAAGTAATTGCCATTGCTTTGAATGGCAAAACTGCAATTGCTTTTGCACCAAGCTAATAAAATGGATTGGTAATTTTTGATTAATTGGAAAGAACATCAACCTGCTTTTGAAATTCAGACACCGAAACTTGCCAGCTACGTGATCTCAATCAAGCATCTGTAGATGCTCGAATCCTCAGTTTTCTTATCTGGAATTTGTAAATAATAGATGCGACTCATCTAGTAGAATATCTGGTGAATTGTTCAACAAAAGGCAGTAGTTTTTTTTGGTGTTGTTTGTTATACTGAGTGGATATTTACCTGGTGACCCTGAAAACAGTTACACCAATTGATGCTAATGTTTTGAACCAGAAAATTAGAAATGTCTCCTTCATAAAAGATCTCATGGAAAAGAAATGGATGATAAATGGTTTCTTCACACAGACAACTACTGGCAACCTGCAAAGCAAATAAAGCTGTAAAAGGTTGAAATAACAAATGCATTCCTTTTCTTTCTTGGGCTTAAAATGTTTAGGATGAAAATAAATTTGGAGGTTTTTTGCAGAGCCTTTTTATTCATTTTCTTAAAAAAAATATCATGCCATAAATTTACCAGGTCCTAAACTATAAGTTAGGGTAATTTTTAAAGTGGTAGGCCAAATTATATGTATGCTACCTAGAAGCATTTTTTTCTGAAAACACTAATATTTCTCTAAGTAGTGTAAAAATGGGCAATTTCTGAAAAAGCAGAAAAGAAATGTTGTGAGCATTTTTATAGCATTTGATAGTACTCTGGCTGAAGACTGAAATTGTGATCATTCTAGATAATAAAAATAAGTGAAAGCAAACAAACCTCACCTTGTAGGTATCTTCTCTTTCTCTCCTCTTACTCCTTAGTAGCAGCAAATATGCAGAAGACATTGAAAATTTCAACTGCAGGCTTTTATTGAGTTTTAAATCACTGGAGTCTATGCCTAATGAAAATCATTGCACCATGCAACTATAGGAAATCAAACAGGTCAAACACTCTAACCTTGAATTTTAGAATCTCTTGTGATCCTCAGAAGTATGTTTTCCTATATTGCTCTATAATAGCACCATGGGGAGGGGTGGAAAGTGGAGGAGAGGTGAGTAGTTCACAGTGATCTTTGTCATCTCAAGTCTAGCGCGAAAGTCTAGAGCAGATGTTGGCATTTTAACCATTACCCTCTTTTAAGTTTTCACAAACAAGCATTTGACATCTTAATGAATAACAGTCTCCCTCTCTCTCTTCCTGTCTCTGGCACTCAGAAACTCTCAATGGACTGAGTTTTATATATGAATTTAAGACTTTAATTAAATAACTCATTCAAAGTTATGTAGCATTTAAGAGAGTGATAGAACTCAAACCAGTCTTTTAACCATCAACCCACTGCCTTTCCCTACATAAAAACCTGAAATAAGAGTTAGTTTTGGTAAGAGGATGGATAAAAGGAGTATGCATACTGGGTCCCTAAGGAGTGGCCAGAAGAGTAAAGGACAAGAAGATGAAGCCAGTTCACTTTATCCCCATTCTGCCTGAGCAGCTCAGGCTCTGGGCAAATGAGAGTCAGGTATGCTCTCTGTAGAGCCTGACAAAGTAGGGGAGGCACCTAGGGATGAGTAGATTTGCACCCCGTGCCTCAATGAGGCTGCAGAAACTCCATGGGTGGCAGCTTCCCTCTGAATGTTTCCACCGCTGATGATACTACTACCTATCTGCCAGAGTTGTTATGGAAGTTAGTTGACCCATATAAAATGCTTAGAACAGGGTCTGGCATAGCAAAAACTTACTAAATTCAGGGAAATACTTTTTACATTTTATCCAAGAAGGTTTTTTCCTTCCCATTATAAGAGTGCACACATCTATTAGTACAGATTTGGAAACACTTACATAGTGCTTAATATGTGCCTCACACATGTCAACTAATTTCCTAGTAAGCAAATAAGTATTATTACTATCTTCAACTACAGAGAGGTTGTAAAACTTGTCCAAAGTCACCCAGTTGGTTTCAGGACAAAGATTCAATGCCAAGAAAAGCCATGAGTCAAACCACTACCTTATGTTGCTTCTCAAATTGAAGAATGAACTAAATATACCTATAATCCCACCACCCAGAGATTAATTTTGTTTCTGTGTTCATTCACCTTCTTCTCCTCCGCCAGTGGTAGTTAATTTTAAAGATAGCTTATTTTTACTTTTATTTGATTGTTTTACATCATGAGGAGCATACTCCGTGATTTCAAGGTAGGGGAAGTACAGGAACATCTTGCATTAGTAACCTACTACCTCCTAGCCATCATGTTGAGTGTCCTATGTGTACTTCCCAATTTTCTTCCTACTAACCCGGGCAGGTAGATCTTGTTTTCTCCACTTTATAGATGAAGAAAACTTAAGTATTATTCTTACAGACTTCTCACTCAAGAATAACCATGCAACAGAGATTTATTTTCACAGTAATTTAGAAGCAACAGGGACCACCTATCTTGCTTCCCCACTGCCGTCCCCACCCAAACCACCAACCTGCATAGTGTTTTAAACAAGCATCTTTTCTTATTGGCTTCTCTTTTCCATTTCTCTCCCCCAAACAGTAGAAGTGGCAGAGTCAGTGCGTTGGAGTCAATGCATTCGTTAGTACCCTGCCTTGCAATGCATGCAACTCTCTGTCTGCAAGTGCTTCCCTAACCCTGTTGATTCTTGTGACTGCTTCCACCTCCATGAGTCCCCCACACATCAACATCTTTCTCTGGGGGCACCCACTTTATGTGCAGAGGGAAATTAACTCTCGGCTACACAAATTGGATTTGAGAGGACATTCCTAATCCATTTTAAGTCAACTGGGACTTAAAATTTTAAAAACAGTGTGATTGAGTATAGACAATTTGGAGGAATGTAGTTAGAATTTTGTGAATAGAGTAAGAAACTACAAAAGAGAATCACACTGGACATCTGACTAATTAGGTTGAGAGTTTAGGAAATGCATTTTTTAAACTAATGTACATAACGTTATTGAAAATAGGTGTGAACAGCGATGTAATGATAATAATAAATCCCATTTATCTTGAGTGCTTATTATAACCACTCTAGGTAATAATTATACGCCAGAGGAGGAAGATGAAAGTTTACGTAATTTAAAGCTTAGGTAACTTACAAGCAATTAAAGCTTGTAAGTGTCAGAGATGTAGAACTTTTTTTTTTTTTAATGGACATACTTATTTACCTCTAGAATATAAGCTCCATGAGGGTAAAGATGGTTTTTCTGTTTGGTTCTCTGCTGTGTCCTAGACACAAGTGCCTATCATGGATTTACAATTAAGAAGGCTTCAGAGGCCAGGTGTGGTAGCTCACTCCTGTAATTCCAGCACTTTTGGGGAAGCCAAGGTGAGTAGATCACTTGAGGCCAAGAGTTTGGGACCAACCTGGGCAATATAGTGAAACCCCGTCTCTACAAGAAATAAAAATATTAGCCAAGCATGGTGACATGTGCCTGTAGTTCTAGCTACTTTGGTGGCTAAGGTGGGAGTATCACTTGAACCTGGGAGGTGGAGGCTGCAGTGAGCCATGTTCACGCCACTGCACTCCAGCCTGAGTGACAGAGTGAAACCGCATCTCAAAACAAAAGAAGAAGAAGAAGAGGGAGAGGAAGAAGATGATGATCATGACAAAGGCTTATTATTTTCTTGTAGCGTAAAATTAGGGTAGAAACATAAAAAGCCATTGAAACTTTGAACTTTTTCTTCATTCAAGGAAAGGCTGATAAGGACATGGGTTTTCAAGGCAGAAAGTCCTAGGTTCAAGTCCAGCTCATTAATTCACTTCCTGAGTAGACCTTAGCAAGTAACTTCAATTTGTTCAGTTTCCTCAACTGTAATTTGAAAGCTTGGATACCAGTTTCAGGCATATATTGATGGCATGCATATATGTATGTATCTATAGCTACACCATCAATGTGTGTGTGTATGTGTGTGTGTGTGTGTGTGTATGTAAATATATATATATATATATATATATATATATATAAAATGGGTATATATACATGTAATCAATATATAGTCAAATATATATATTTAAATAAATATATTCCTTTGGGGGTTGTTTTGAGTATTAGAGAAAAATTTAAATTACTTAACCCATTATAGACACTTTGCTTTTTTTTGTTTAATTATATGGAAGAAATATTAAAGGTAAAAATGTGTCATTTTCATCAACAGTAGTATCAAATTCAAGTTTTAAAATGAGAAAATTCTTAAAAATTTTATATGCTTAAAATAAAGTGTTGGGCAAAGAATAGTTATAAGCAAGTCATAAAAGAAGAAATGTAAATGGACAATATATACTTACGAAGAATCCTTCAACCTCACTTGTTGCCTGGGAGAGGCAAAATTAAAAAATAAAATACTACTATTTTTTCACTAAATATATGGGAAAAATAAAATAATTTGATAGCTTCTTAACAAAAAAGACAATATGAGAATATGCTTTGTAAATTGTTATGTTTTATGAAGAGTAATTAGGCAATATGTATTAAAGATAAAAAGTAAACATATACTTTGACATAGCAATCTTAGTTTGGGGATCAATTCTATAAAATTAAAAAAAAAGAGCAGAAGATAATATTCTGGATCATAAAACAGCTCTTTTAATACATTTAAAAGGATTGAAATCACATCATATATTCTATGACAAAAATAAATTAGAAATTAACAAAAGAAAATATCAAGAATGTAACTAAATATTTAAAAATTAACTGACACACTTCTAAATAGCTGATCAAAAGTAAAATAACGAGAAATATTAGAAAAATATATATGTATATGTGTGTGTGTGCATATATATATATATATATATATACACGTGTGTGTGTGTGTGTGTATGTGTATTTTTTTTTTTTTTGAGATGGAGTCTTGCTCTGTCACCCAGGCTGGAGTACCATGACATGATCTCAGCTCTCTGCAACCTCCACTTCTGGGTTCAAGTGATTCTCCTGCCTCAGCCTCCTAAGTAACTGGGATTACAGGTGTGTGCCATTATACCCCACTTATTTTTGTATTTTTTTAGTAGAGGTGGGGTTTCACCATGTTGGCCAGGTTGGTCTCGAACTCCTGACCTCAAGTGATCTACCTGCCTTAGCCTCCCAAAGTGCTAGGATTACAAGTGTGAGCTACCACACCCAGCTGATATTTTGAACCAAATAGAAATGAAAACAAAATATTAGAGTTCATGGATGTAGGCACCAAAATTTTTGTAACATTATAACATGAAAAACTTACATTAGAGAAAATTTAAAAGATCTCAGAAAATTATCTAAGCTTTCACTAGAAGAAACTAGAAAAAAAAATCTCTAAGTAGAATAAAAGAAATAATAAAGATGAATGAAAGCAAAAAATCAAAATTAGACAAATAATAGAGAAGAGAGTAAAACTAAAAGCTGGTTTCTTGAAATGGATGGATTTCATTGACTATAAACTATACTCAATAAAACTTATTAAAACAAACAAAAAGCACTTTATCCAAGGAGAGATATATGGTGATGTTTAAAGGTAAAAACAAAACCAAAAATAAACATAAAATTAAGGCTATAATATGACTGTTCCTCTGTAATAGATTATTGATACATTACAGCACATTAAATAAATGGAACATTACATAGCTTTTAAAAAAGTGTTACATCCATATTATTGGTCTTGAGTTATATTCATGATATTTTGCGGAAATCCAAAGTGATATGTGATATATACACTCCTTTTATCATTAGGAAGATATCAATTATCTATATAGAAACATAGTTAATGTTTATTACTTTAGAATGCTGAGACTGAAAGTAGAGAACAGGAGAGGTTATTATGTTTTTTATTAATGCAATTGTGCATTTTTTTTTACAAACTCATATATTACTTTTACAATTCAAAATATTTTAATAAAATTTAAGAAAGAAAAGTAACAAATTTGACTCTTTCTAAAGGGCTTCTATTTTTAATATTACTATTATAAGTAGTCATTTATAGTGCTTATGTATTTACACTGTTCTGCAAATCCATTTGCATTTTATTTTAGTTGGTTTTCATGGCTGACTCTCACTAGACCATGATCTCCTGGAAGGCAGGGCAACTCATATTTATCTTCTCCACTCTGGGACCATTCATTTGTTCACACTTTACTGAGTACCTACCAAGTGCTAGTCACACAGTGGGCATATTTTCCAGTATGTAGTAGACCCTCAATGACTCTGAATTGCTGAATGAATTCAGATATGTTATTTGATGGGAGCAGAACAAAGGCATTGAATGAATATACCACTTGTCCCTCTAACAACAGTTTCAAATAATGAAAGACTATACTGTAATATCTGTCCACTCATCATATGGTTTAAAGTGGAATTTGGCTCTGCAATTTGAGTGGGAAAAGGGAATTTGATAAATGAAAAATTACAGAAAAGTCTAATTCAAATTTGTTTAAAAAGAAGCCATATGTTCTATATTTGATGCTCACTGCTCCCTCCCACATCTTTAAGACTGTAATAATTCCCACATTCTTAAGATTTGTAATCATAAGTCACAAACCTACTAGAATTTACCTTTGGCAAAGTTTAAGTATATAAACCTATCAGTATCCAGGAAGGGGAAGTCCAATCCTTATAAGCCAGTGTGCAGAAATCAAGTTTAACTCTTGAGATGGAACATGACCTCTTTCCAATTCCACAGGCCAGATGGCCCTAAAGATGCTAAACTCATATTCATAATCACTGTCTGTACATATAACCTCAGTTTCGTAAATGATATTGTATTAGTCTGTACTCATGGTGCTAATAAAGACATAACAAAGACTGGGTAATTTTTAAAGGAAAGAGGTTTAATTGACTCACAGTTCCACATGGATGGGGAGGCCTCACAGTCATGACTGAAGGCAAATGGTGAGCAAAGTCATGTCTTACATGGTGGCAGGCAAGAGGCCTGTGCAGGGGAACTGCCCTTTCATAAAACCATCAGTTCTTGTGAGACTTATTCACTATCACAAGAACAGCATGGGAAAACCTGCCTCTATGATTCAGTCACCTCTGTGGGGATTACGGGAACTACAATTCAAGATGAGATTTGGGTTGGGACAGCAAAACCATACCAGACATGCAGTAACACAGTGAAAACCCAGCACTCCTCACAGCCCACAAGTAAACATAGCATCGTGGTTAAAATATGGATTCAAGAGCCTGTCTGATTTTAGAGTGCAAGTCCCATCATTTACTGTCTCTGTGCCCTTGGGTAAATTAATCTCTTTGTGTCTTGGTTTTTATCTCTGAAAACTGAGAATAATGAAAGTATCCACCTCATAGGGTTGTATAAGAGTTAATGAATTAATAATTGTGAATTTCTATAAACAATTCTTGACTCAAGGGAAGTATGTGATAACTAAAAAATACCACTGTGCCTGGCCAGCCAGCTGGGCCTGATTTATACATCTGCTAATGAACATCTTAGGAAAGCCGGTACATGGAGGGGGTTGGGGAACGTAATCTTGGACCTAACTTAACTTCTGTCCCACTTAGCCTTGATATTTTTACCTCCCTGCTTGGAACCAAGGGTGCCTACTCCAGAAACGCCAATTAAAGAAACTTCTAAATGAAAATGTTCTGAAGAAGAAAATGTAAACGAGGCTGCCCCTTGCCAAATTTCTTCATTCTAGGATTCTGGGGCTGGGACTTTGTCACAAATTTGAGCAATGGTGTTATAAAACAGACTGACAAGGCTGTGAATTGCAACACTACATCAAGCTGGAGTCCTAAGCTGTTATACACTTTTTTTTTTTTTTGCTTTGGGTTTTTACCCCATATGCTTACCATTTCTGCAGATGTACTTTCATGCATTGAGATTCCTATTTCCCAGGAAAAAAAATTACCGAGGTTTAAATTGGTCAGGATTTTGCTGTCTTAGGGCAAGTGTATTATGACATTTGGGAATAAATAGGGTGAGAGCTGCAGGAAAATATCTATGTTTCTCTTTGCTCCATTCCCTTTCCAAAATCTGCCTGTAGAAGCATTATTTTAGTCTATTTTTTTATTTTATTTTATTTTGTTTTATTTTATTTTACTTTTTGAGATGGAGTCTCGCTTTGTCACCCAGACTGAAGTGCAGTGGTATGATCTTGGCTCACTGCAACCTCTGCCCCCAGGGTTCAAGCAGTTCTCCTGCCTTAGCCTCCCAAGTAGCTAGGATTACAGGAGTGCACCACCACACCCAGCTAATTTTCGTATTTTTTTTAGTAGAGACAGGGTTTTGCCATGTTGGCTGGGCTGGTTTCGAACTCCTGATCTCAAGCGATCTGCCTGCGTAGGCCTCCCAAAGTGCTGGGATTACAGGCGTGAGCCATTGTACCTGGCCTTTATTTTAGTTTTTTAATTGTCATGTGAGTTCTTCTGAGGGAACGATGCCTTGTTTATTCTTTAACAATAAATAGTAACCACAATAATGACAACAGGTAATATTTACTACATGTCAGATATTGTGCTGAGTTCTTTATGTGCATTATCTTATTTAACACTTGCAATAACACTAGCTGTTACTTTTATTTCAATTTAATAGGTGGGAAAGCTGAGGCTGAAAAAAAATAACTAGCTCAAGATCAGTCACATGGGTAACTGGCACAGTCAGGTTCGGGACCAAGGTTTGTCCAGCTTTGAAGTGCATGCTGTTGGTTGGTAGGCACCCTGTGGTTCTCATATGGGATACAGCTTTGTGCTATATACCTAGTTAAGAGCTCAAAAAAAATGAAGAGCCTCTCTCTGCTCAGAGGCAACTGGATAGAAAGAGCATGATTAAGAGAAGCATGTGACAGCAGCTCAATAGGGTAATTTGTGTTCTCCCCTTTTAAAGAATATATGTATATGTATGCACTCCTTTGTATCATTTTTGTTATTATAATTTACTAGTTTTATGTTGAAAGCATTTCAGAATAATAGGACAGCAGGAAGTTTGTTGTATCACAGTTGCAAAGATTATGAAGGAAAAACATTTTCAAACCACATTGGCTGGTCTTGCTGACCACAGAAGTTGTTCTATGGTGGATAACTGCAAAGTCATGGGAGGGCCTAGACTATTGTTTAAAGGACTTGGATAGGTCCTGAATCTGCTACTTAAGTTTCAGGGCCCTCAGACAAGGGAATCAACTTCTTTGTTCTTAATTTCCCCATCTGTGAAATGGAGGTAATAGTGAAGTCACACAAATCAGTGTATGTGAAAGCATGGTTAGGACATAAGGCATGTTACTCATGTAAATTGCAATCTGATTCTTTTCCCGTTAGGTTTAAGGCATTGGGAGCAGTGTAGATTCATATTCTTACTGAGCCATGGCAAGTAGATGAGAGATACATAAGATAGATATATAAGAAGAATAAAAAGGAGGCATATTTCCCTCGAACAACACAAAATGCAGCACAGTCACTCTTCTGACCCCACGCACTGCCCCTTTTCTAACGTCCTGGGTGAGAACTGGCAGTTTGTTGGGAGGAGGAAAATGGGGCAGAGAACTAGAGCCACTCAGATGGAGGCAGATGTGGCTGAGAGGAGACAGGGCAGGTTTGGCTTCGGGGATGAAGAAGAAGGATTTTTGAAGGATGTTTAAAAGAGCTTGAAGGTACAAAAGGAAGATTTGCCTAGGTAGGGTTTGTATTGTGATGCATAATTTAATTAAACTTTGATTTTACTGTCTGTTATGAACCGAATGTTTTATGAAGTCCTAATCTTCAGTGTAATGGTATTTGGAGACAGGGCCTTTGGGAGGTGATTAGAGTTGGAGAAAGTTATGAGGGTGAAGCCTTCATGATGAGTTTTGTGCCCATATAGGAAGATATACCAGGGTACTCCTTATCTCTCTCTGTTTCTTTCTATCTCTGCTATGTAACGACAAAGCAACAAGGTGATAGACTACCAGCCAAAAAGAGCAATTTCACCAGAAGCTAGCCATTCTGGTACCCTGTCTTGGACTTTCAGCCTCCAGAACCATGAGGAAATGCATTTCTGTTGAAGCCACATAGGCTCTGGTCTTTCGTTATGGCAGCCTGAGTGCACTAAGACATTGTCACAAAACTCAGGTAAATTTTGCAAAATATAATCAAGTCAATCACTGTATTTGTTCCCAAATGTGGCAGATATGCAGTGGAAGACAACCACTTGTATGAAAACTTGACAAATATGAATTTATCTCTCTTGCACTTAGAATCATCTCTTATATGGAATCTCTGCTGCTGTTCAATCCTTTCTCTCTCCTTTTTCACTGTAAATAGAATTCACTTTACATAGTTTAGATTTGCTAATTTTCGATTTTCAGTAAGAAAGAATATTTTTAAACATAAGACCTATTAGGTCTAAATACCTAATAACTTCCCTACCCCTACACAGGAGGGTTTGCTGACTACCTATTAAAGATTAGATTTTGAAGAGATGACTTTAATTTTAAAATCAAAATGACAATAAAAATAGATCTAATGCCCATTTTACCTTTGAAATTGATAATGAAAGAATCTTCTCCTCCCTTGAATGTGGAGTTTATCTCTCAATAAAAAAAAATGTGATTGGTGATATACATGTATTCCAATAACCCTCACTTATTAGCCTCAGAACAGTAGTAAGTTTTCAAAAGGACATGAGAAAATGCCAGCAGGACTGATGTGTAAGAAATCGACAGTGATGGTAATGAAAAAGGCATTTCATTGTCTGCAGATTATAAATTATCTTTCACTGCATCTTTCTTCCTATGATTTTTTTAGAATACAGTGACTGAATGTCAGATTCTCAGGAGTGAAAAAGAAAAAGAGGGCTTCAACTAAAATGTCCAGTGCCTCTACCATGATAAGTTACTTCTGACAGGTTGACATCACTGATTGATTATGGCTTCAGAACCACCTACTTTCTTGCCTGGAAACTTAACCTTCAGATTTTGGTAGCAATGAAGATTGACTTTGTGCTTCTCATAGCACAGTTGGAGTAACTCAAAGAGGAGAATTGCAGATTTTACCTTATTGTGCTAGTAAGGAAACTGATTTAGAGACCTGTTTGCAGAATGCTATTTTAACCATATTATGGTCCAAAATTGGGTGCTCTTTTTGACACAGGATGAAATTTGATCCGTTTGTCAATGACAATAGTGTTTTCATTGCTCACAGGATAGAAGCTTGTGTGTTGGTGATTCCTCAAAATTTCTCAGCAGCTTTAAAGCAAACAAAATCAACTCTCAGGTAATGTGATTATGAGGAGACTCAAGACCATCTGCTCTGCACTCCTCTGCCTTCAGTCAAGAGCCTGACTTGACCATCACAGAAATACACCTCTCTTCCAATGCCTCTAATAAGATGACTTTCCACGTTGTGCAGGTCAAGCTCATTCCTTATAGCAGAGCTACAGAAAGCTTCCAGAGGCCATCTAATTGACCACACTGACTCTCAGTGGGGCCACCCATTTATCTTGTTGCAATTTAAGTCCAATTTCTCTTTCTTTAGTGTGGAAGGCAAGTAACTTTTTCCATATTATAAATCCCCTTGACTAGAAGGCAATTCTGAAAATAGCTTTCATTGTTTTTTTCTTCTTTTTCAAGCAGAGTGATTCTAAATTCTGTAAGCTTTCTTCTCATGGGCCCTGACTTCTACCTTGAATGCAAACAGCCTCATACCCCATTTAGAAGGCACAGAGTGGCAAGTTGAATAAAAAATAAGACCCAACCTTTTGCTGTCTTCAAGAGACCCATCTCATATGCAAAAAAAAACCCATAGGTTCAAAGGAATGGAGAAAAACCTATCACACACAAGGAAAACGAAAAAGAGCAAGGGTCACTATTTTAGTAACAGATGAAACAGACTTTAAACCAACAGTAAAAAAAAGAAAATAAGGGCATTACATAATAATAAAGGACTCAATTTAACAAGAAGACTTAACTGTCTTAAATTATGTATCTGACATTGGAGCACCCAGGTTCATCAAACAAGTACTTCTAGACCTATGAAAAAGACTTAGATAGCCACATAATATTAATGAGAGACTTCAACACCTCACTGAAAGTGTTAGATCATCAAGGCAGAAAACAAACAAATTCTGGACTTAAATTTGACACTTGACCAATTGAACCTAATGAACAGCTACAGAATACTTCACCCAACAAGCACAGAATATACATTCTTCTCATCTGCACATGAAACATACTTCAGGATGGGCCACATGCCTAGCCATAAAGCAAGACTCAATAAATTTAAAAAAATCAAAATGATACCAAGGATTTTCTTAGATCACAGTGGAATAAAAATAGAAATCTATACCAAGAAGATTCTCTTAAAACCACACAATTACATGGAAACTAAACAACTTCCTCCTGAATAACTTTTAGGAAACAACAAAATTAAGGTAGAAATAAAAAAATTCTTTGAAATAAATAAAAACAGAGACACAACATACCAAAATCTCTGGGATGTAGCAAAAGCAGTGTTAAGAGGAAAGTTTATAGTGCTAAATGCCTACATCAAGAAGATAGCAAGATCTCTAATTCATAATCTAACATCACACCTCGAGGAATTAGAAAAATAAGAACTAATCCCAAAGCTGTCAGATGAAAAGAAATAACTAAAATCAGAACAGAACTAAAAAATTGAGACCTGAATATTCTGTACAAAGAATCAACAAAATGAAAACTTGGTTATTTGAAAGGATAAACAAGATTGATATAGTACTAACTAGATGAACAAAGTGAAAAAGAAGATTCAAATAAGCACAATCAGAAGAAACAAAGCTGACATTATAGTTGATCCCACAGAAATACAAAAGATCCTCAGAGATGATTATAAAGTTCTCTATGCACACAAACTAGAACATCTAGAGGAAAGGAATACATTCTTGGAAACATACAACATCCTAAGATTGAATCAAAAAGAAGTTGAAACCCTGAGCAAAACAATGAATTCTCAAATCAAATAGTAATAAAAAACCTACCAACTAAAAAAGCCCTTGGCCAGATAGGTGGATTCACAGATGAAATCTATCAGGTCTACAAAGAAGAGCTGGTACCAATCTTACTAAAATAATTCCAAAAAATCGAGAGCACATTCTATGAAACCAACCTCAGCCAGATACCAAAATCGAGCAAAGACACAATGAAGAAGGAAAACTACAGGCTAATATCTCTGATAAACACAAAAATCCTCAACAAAATACTTTCAAACTGAATCCAGCAGCACATTAAAAAGTTAATTCATCATAATCAAGTAAATGTTATTCTTGGGATGCAAGGTTGGTTCAACACAGACAAATCAATAATGTGATTCACTACACATAAACAGAATTAAAAACAAAAACTCTATGATCATCTAAATAGACACAGAAAAGCTTTTAATAAAATCCAACATCCCTTCATGATAAACACCCTTAACAAATTAGGTATTGTAGGAACATACCTCAAAATAATAAAAGCCATCTATGACAGACCCGCAGCCAACATCATAGTAAATGGGCAAAAGCTGGGAGAATCCTAAGAACTGGAACAAGAAAAAGATGCTTACTCTACCACTCTTATTCAACATAGTACTGGAAATCCTAGCTAGAGCAATCAGGCACGAAAAAGAAATAAAAGTCATCCAATAAAAAAGAAGTCAAATTATGTCTTTGCTGATTATATGATTCTATACATAGAAAATCCTAAGACTCCACAAAAAGGCCTCTAGATCATATAATTCAATCTATGAACTGTCTGTGGCTTTTCAAGACCTTTCTAGAGTTGTGGTTGTACTTAACCGAAGACAGCTATGATGACTATGTCTCAACAATTAATGTAAGTGTAGCTTGCCAAGAAGGCCCTCTTTCTAACTGGACTGCTTAGACCTGGAGCCCCTTAAATCACTAAAGTTATGCAGTGCTCCTGTCTCTAAAAGCATTCCCTGCTGAAATGCATGAGGTAACTGGAAAGGAAGGGAGAGTGTTATTTATGAGCACCTATGTGGCAGATGAACTTTCTACATTAACTACTGGCTAACAGTGTATAGGAGGAAAAAGGCATGGTTCAGTGCAAAGAACACTGGACTGAGAGTCAGCAGACAGGCTGTGGCATCTTCTACCCTTACCACTCATCAATTGGGTAATCTAGGACATGCATGAGTTTAAGCTTTGGGTCTCTTGTTGGCATCAAGAGATAATAGCTGTTATTTATGACGGATGATATTTATGATCCTACTCAGCTCTGAAATTTGGAATTACACAACTATTAATATGAAGCAGGACTGTAAGAGGATACAGTATAAATTATATTTCCAAGGCAAAAATGGTTGGTTAAGACTACAACATGAGTCACTTGTGTTTACAGGGCTGCCATGGAGGAGAGCTGTGAATATCTGGGCATAAAATGAAGATACTGAATATCTGAAAACTGAGGAGGTGAAGTGAGAGGGGGGTTCTCATTTTGTCTAGAGAATCAGCCAGTGTTGAAGATAATGTCTGAACTTTCCTTTGCTCCCTTACATAAGCACAGCTGTGCTGACATAGATCTCAATGATACCGAGGACATTTAGTGTTTACCTAATATATGCCTTTGAGGAAAATATTATTTCTCCAAGGCAAAATCATCTCCTCCTCTAGAGTTATGAAGATGATAAATATCCTGGCAGAAAGGTTGGTGACTTTCTATCAATTCTATAGTGAACCCAAGAGACAAATAGGATTTAGAATTATCTTTCCTTTAATTTCAAAACAGGTAACTCCAAAGAGTTTAGCAATCAGAGGTTTTGACTTTATTGCTTTTGTCAGTGGTATCAAGAAGTGATAGAGGAGACTCAAATGAAACAAAAAAAATGTCCTTGAACCTTCAACTTAATGACTTTGTACTCCTTTAACAGTTAAAATCAATATAGCATAGTGATTAGGAGTATGCTTTCTGGACTCAGCTAAGTCTGTTTTGGAGTACTGACTTACCCCATTTATAGGAGTCTCATTTCAGTCAAGGCTTAGGCTTTCCAGCTTCTATTTCTCCTCATATGTCAAATAAAGATAATAATAGTATCTATCACATATGGTTGTCATGTAGATTAAATAGTAAAAAGTTCTTAATCTAATGCCCAGCATATGATCAGTGCTCAGTAAATGATCATCACCATCATCATCATCATCATCATCCATCATCATCATCATTATTATGAACTTTACCTTCCATGGAGATAAAGTGATAGCAATGTGGTCCTAAATTGTACAAGCATGCCTCTGAGAAAAGAAGTGCAGTCTTAGAATATGCTCCCCATTTCGGGCTGCAGGACACAGCTCTTGAAAACAAGCTGAAATGTGGCAAATATAAATCTTGCAGAAATAGGTAGAGAACTGCTTCAAGCTAGATTCCCAAGCCAGGCCAGTGTTTGATATTAAAGTTTCCCTACAGTCATGTGAAGTATTATTACTTTATATTGCTTTGGAAACAAAAGCTGAGACCCGTGTCCTCAAAGTACCTTTGAGGTTATGTTGATTGGTCCAGGCAATCTCATTTTCTGATGGAACCATTGTTTTAATCATTGTGAGGCAAAAGGCTGAGAATAGAGAGATGACCGACTGGCCTGTGTACTAACACCCTAGCTTGTTTCAATTTTTATAAAAACCAATAGAAAAAAAATTTTTACCATGGTTATGAATCCAGTCCTCTGTAGAAAAAGTCACTGTAATTATGAGGGTCTATAGGACATGTAAATAATATTACATCAGATACCAACATATCAAAAAAGTAAAGTGCTTTATATAGGGGAGGTTGTGATAAGTTAAAATATTGTATTGTTAAGTGAAATCATATATGAGAGTTGAGCATAGGTTTTTCATTCTTACTACAATATTTCTGTCAATTCAAAATTCATATTTAAAAAAATTTTGTATATTAAGTTCTAGCTGCAAAAATGACATCTGTGTTTGTACAAGACAACAGACATCATTTGAATTTATTAATATAAAGGATTTTACACCTAGAAGAAACTCAAATAACCAATCTAGTAAGCAGCTGGGAAAATGTAATAAATAATCTGTCTTTCAATGACATTTATATCTGTTTTTCTTTCAGCAATGGCAGACTAAACAGGCAAATGGACTTTTT
This sequence comes from Cacajao melanocephalus, assembly GCA_963573385.1. Lineage (NCBI taxonomy): Eukaryota > Metazoa > Chordata > Mammalia > Primates > Pitheciidae > Cacajao > Cacajao melanocephalus. The sequence continues at coordinate 6,654 of CAUYLG010051092.1, read as the reverse complement.
TATAGTTATAGTCTAGAAGCAGCTTGAAACTGCTTTTACTGGAAGCTCTTTTTAAATACATTGGATTGAATATCATCTAATCAAGGGATCTACATTTTATGATGGAAAGGTTTTAAGACATTTTAGAAAAAAACAAATCCCCAGTATACAAGGGTGTTTAAATGTAAATAAAAGCCAAAAGTGTTTTTTTAAATGGAGAACATTTCAGTAAAATGATTTTGGCATAAAGCATTTAAATCTGTACTTTGCTTCTAGATCTACTTGTTCTAATACACAAAGCAAAAGGAATATAAGAGCAAAAAAAATAAAGGGGCTAGAAGTTTTCAGCTTGAAGGAAGGAAAATTAAGAAAAAATCTAATTAAAATTCTTACATTTTAAAACCTTTTGACCAAGAGAATGGAGACACATTGTTTTCTTTCTTCATTTGCTTCAATAATGCTTGAGAACTTTAAAAGTATAAAGAACCTATGAAATTACAACATGGAGGTCTTCGGTTGAATAGAAGGCACCGTTTGCTGTTGGTGAGAGTTTTTAACATCGGTTAGAGAGTCAACAGGAATTTGAAATCCTCTTGTGAAATCTTTTGAAATATGACAGATTCGTTTTCTCCAGTTGGCTAGAGTTGCTCAGTTGTAATATCTCCAAATCCATTCCCGTCCTCCTCAAATTCTTCTAGCTCAAGTTGCTGTTTGGCAAAGTGTATTAGTTTCTCCAAAAAGTGAGTTTTCAGCTTAGGGGAGGATTAGTTGAAAAGTAATTCTTCCTAATTTTTAAGTCTTGTGGTCAGAGGAAAAGTTGGTTGTCCTTCAAATCCATTGAAATCTATCACAATCAAAAGGAACATGGGCAAGTGATTGTGCTTCTCAATACTTCTTGTACATTTTTGGGGGATGTATCTCATAGTAACAATTCTCTCACTGCTCATGGCTTTAATGTTTTTCCCCCTAGTCCACAGATAAACTGAGATAAAAAGTCAGCCAGGGACTAGGGAACATCATGCAGAATGGTGACACTGTACAGCAGATCCAGCAACTCAACCAAAATAAAAGATAACCTGGATTCACACACTGTTTTCCTTTCAATTCAGCTACCAATATAAAATGATTTACACATTTTTTAAAAAATGTTGCTTAATTCAAAATAGGAGTTCATGTAAGTTCAAATGTTGGTTTCCTTTTTTGTGAAGGACATATGCAATCATTCAATGTCCAACTTGGATCTCTAACTTTTATCTTACCTGATTCTGTTTTTCTTAGGGATAGCTGTTCTTGCGTACAGTCATGATGTGTCTTTCCTTTGGGGGTACTTGTTCTAATGGCAATGGGGGAAGAAAAGGCAAAATGGATGAAAACTGGACTTTTTTTTTTTTTTACCGGAAAGTTACAAGCAGGTAAAATAGACCTTTAGAACTATTATCCAGGACTCACTGATTACTTGATAGCAACAAAATATCTGATATCCCATGTTCCTCAAGTATCATTTAAATTGAAATCTGGAAATGTTAAGAGTGGTCTTTGTTGCAGGCAGCTTGATGGATGCTTATAGAATAGAAGATTAAACATGTCTTTCAATTTTAATAAATTTCTTCAAACCAGAAAAAAAAAAAGAGCTATTACCTGGTAAAGTGGGAAGAAGTGAAAGTAACAGAAGTAGGATTCAGGGTCTAGTGAAAACCACTCTAAAAAAAAAAAATCAGAAATTGAGTGATCATTGGAAAGAAACAGAAGGTGCTTTACTATGCATGAATCAAACTTATAGGCATTTTCTAAAACTAAGAAGGAAAGAGAGTTTTGGAGTTTGAGATAAGACTTTGCCATTTGCTTAGCAAGTTATTTAACCTCTCTATGTTGAATTTCCTTATGGGTAAATGAAGATGATAATAGTATCTATTAATAGGGTTGATGGGAGGATTGAATGCAGTAGTGTATATAACACTTAGGGTGTTGCTCTGAGCAGAGTAAGAGCTTAATAGATATTAGCCATTATTACACTTAAAATATATTCAGCGAAGAAGGAACTGTAGATGTAAACTAAATGCAGAATATCTGGAATTACCCATCTAATATGTATAAAATGTCAGAATAATCTCTTTATAAAGTATACTGCCTTTATAATTTCATTTTAATGAAGGTAAAAGTATTCAAAGGGTAAATATTTGTAAGATATTTATATAATAATGGCAGAGACAGGAGACAGTCAAATGCCACCCAGGTCACTGTGCACAGGGGGCTTGCCTAAACATGCCCGCAGTAAAAATTTCCATCCCTTAACACATGTGCCGTAAGGGAAGTAAGTCAATTTGGAGTAGCTCAGACTAAGGGCCCGCATGCGCACTGGAAGAATAGGGGTGGAGCCACCAATAATTCACGCCTTAGGCAGTGGGAGGAGCCAGGCCTCTTGAGCTTATGTGTGGAGCTTATGTGTGGTGGCCTGGTATTCAGTCTGCAAGGTGGGATCCTGTTGGTAGGACCTCCTCTATTTTGCTGAGAGCTTTAATAAATTCCACTCTCCTTACCTGTCAATGTATCTTGCATGACTAATTTTTCCTGGTCACGACACAAGAACCCAGATTTTAGCTGAGCTGAGGAGGAAAAAATACTGCATCAGTCAGTTTATATAAGATCTCCTGACATTTCTTCCTAGTACTATATTTATAGAAATATAAAGTTTACCCTTGAACAATGAGAGGATTAGGAATGCCAACCTCTGTATAGTCAAAAATCTGTGTGCGACTTTTGACTGCCCGCAGACTTTACTTCTATACTTAACTGTTGACTGGAAGCCTTACCAATAACATAAAGCTGATTAACACATATTCTGTATGTTATGCATATTAATGCTTGTTCTTAAAGTGAGCTAGAGAAGAAAATCATAAAGAAGATAAAATATGTTTCCCATTCATTAAGTGGAAGTAGATCGCCATAAAGGTCTTCATTGTCATTGTCTTTACATTGCGTAGGCTGAGGAGGAGGAGAAAGAGGAGGGGTTGGTCTTGCTGTTTTTAAGGGTGGCAGAGGCAGAAGAAAATTCACATATAAGTAAATTCATGCAGTCTGAACCTGTGTTGTTCAAAGGTCAACTGTATATCATTATAATTTATCTACGTGTGGAAATATAAATGTTTAATTATACAGCTATCCTTTTGCTTACCACTTAGAGTTTCAGGATGATAACCCTGATAGTTGGGGTGGAAACTCACACACTTGAAGGACCTAACAGCATTTTTCAAAACACCACCTTTTGAAAAGGATCTCTAGTGTCCTAGCAGATGTAAGGCAAGACATTACAGATCTTCAGTAATGGATGCGTGTGTGTGTGTGTGTGTGTGTGTGTGTGTGTGTGTATGTTTGAGTGGTTAGAAAAAGTTAAAGTAGAATTGAAGAATGGGAAACAAATCTGGAGCAAATATATTAAATAGGTTACCATTAGTTCATCACAACAAATTTTTGATGAAATCTAATTAAAAACCCTTCCAGTAAGGAGCAGTGGCTCATTCCTGTGATCTTAACACTTTGGGAGGCTGAGGTGGAGGATCCCCTGTGCTTCAAGACCAGCCTGGGCAACATAGTGAGACCTTGTCTTTACAAAAATTAAAAAGACCAAAATTGACTAGTTGTGGTGCGTGCCTGTAGTCCCAGCAACTGGCGAGATTGAGGCGAGAGTATCTCTTGAGCCTGGAGATTAAGGCTACAGTGAGCTATGATTGTGCCATTGCACTTCAGGCTGGGTGATAGAGTGAGATACTATCTCAAAAAAAAAGAAAATTCTTCCACACACTTAATTGATAGAAGATTTTATTTTGAGTTTGGCTTCAACATCAACTAAAAATAAATTAAATTGCAAGTCAAGTCCAAATTCCAATTAAGCTTCTTTAAGAATATGAATCATTTCTTAATTTCTATGACAACCAACTTTCACTTCTATTTCCTGTGAAGCTTGAAATGACACTGACCTAAGCCCGTGCCACTTTAATAACCATAACTTAAGTTGTTCATACTCCCTCTTGTAGTTTGAGTGTTAATCTGTGTCTTAAAAAGTTAAAAAAAAAGGTTCATAAAAGGAGGTCACCTGAATATGAAGACCAAAATTTCAGTGGAAGGATATATACATTTTATTGGGTTTTTATTCAATGAGTTTTCTCTATGCTAATTTATTTCTTCTTTAATTTTAACCCTTTCTATGCCTCTACTCATTTCAACCCTCATAAATTTCCTTTAAGCTGTGTAAGCTGAACTGATTCAATTTGGTAATAGTTATTGAGTATCTATCATGAACTGTGCTCCACAGAGGTTTTGGAGATGTTTATGTGAAAAGACAAAAATCATTTCTGCTGTCACAGCACACAGTAGGTAGGAGATGACTAATAAAGGAGAAATTACAGGGTGATATGATTTGGATCTGTGTTTCCACCAAATCTCTTGTTGAATTGTAATTCCTAATGTTAGACATGTGACCTGGTAGGAGATGATTGGATTGTGGGTGCAGATTTCTCATGACTGGGTTAGCACCATCATCTTAGTGCAGTCCTCAGATCATGAGTGAGTTCTCACAAGATCTGGTTATTTAAAAGTTCGTAGCATCTCCCCTCTCCCTCTGTCTTGTACCTGCTTCTATCATGTGAAACACTTTGCTCCTCCTTTGCCTTCTGCCATGATTGGAAGCTTCCTGAGACCTCCCTAGAAGCAGAAGCTGCTATGCTTCATGCAAAACCATACGCCAATTAAACCTCTTTTCTTTATAAATTATCCAATCTCAGGTTTCTCTTTATAGCAATGGAAGAGTGAACTAATACACAGGGTCAGGGCTCTGGTAGGGAAAACACAGTGCTATGCTATTACCATTCAAGCCCTGCTTCTCTGATGAGGTGGGATCAGATGGCTGTGTTGGAAAGAACTTTCTTCCTTCTTACTTTAAAACCACAGTATGAAGACATGAGCAGTTCTGGGCTCTGTTCTTATTAATTGGCTTCAGGACGTTAAGCAAGTTGATAATCTTGTGTGTTTATGTGCAGAGGATGGTAAAGTGGGGTAGAGAGAATAGATTGCTGTAGGAAGCCATCTTGCTCTCTAAAATAATCATGGTTCCATGTGTCAAAGAGCTTGCCAAAAAAAGTATTACTCCTGCATGACACCACTTCTTTAAACTCAACATCTGAAGAGGAGAAAACTGAGTTTGGCTTAGTCTTATACTAAGAGACTTAAAAAAAAATATTTTAATCTATTTTGAGCAATGTAGAGGGCAGTCTGCTAACACAACTGGACCTGAAAATTTACCTTTGAATCCAATAAAATCGGTTACATGTAGATGCAAATATGCAATATTCAGTAAGCAAATAATATAGCACAGAAGCAATTGGGTTAGCACAAAGATGTCTGTCTAGAGCTAGTGGGACTCCAACAGTTGTTAATGGAGTATTTTATAAGTCCTTTGGCCAAAACCCCCTCTGTTTACAAACACAGAATGTCCTAATGAACATATAATTACTTCTGAGCTTACTCTAATTCTCACTCTTTAACTCTGTGTGAATGACATGGATTTTCTGACCATGTATATACTTATTTTCCCTCCCCACACATAACATCGATGGTAAATCAACAACGCAACAGTATGATAAAATGTCTCGTGGCATACCTGGTGGAACACAAAACCAAAAGTTTGGCCTTCATTTTGACACTTAAATAACTCCCACATGCTTTCCAATAATGGAAAACCCATTTATGCCTGGTGTTCCATTATTGGAACACTAAGCGTGTGGGAGTTACTTATATTCTACTGCCTGAGTTCATCGCCAAGGCTGGATTGCAAAAATTCAAAAAGTTGCAACCTCAGGCATAAAAGGGTTAATGGGCTTTGTGTTCTAGAGCAAGTGTCACTTTCTTGAGCATTAGTTTGCTCATATGCATAGCACATTTTATGTCTATAAATAGACACACATTTAATCTCATTTTATGTCTATATATCATATAGATATAAATTATATATTTTGTATATAAAAATTATATATATTATATATATAAATTATATATTTACATATAAATAATATGTAATTGTAATTATTTATAATTGTAATTATAAATTATATGTATTTGCATATAAATTATATGTAAATATATTGTATGATTATTAAATATATAAATATATATTTTATATATATATGTGTGTGTGTGTGTGTATATATAAAATTTTTCTTCTGCCAGGCTTTCTGTAACCAAAACTTATAAGTCACATATTTTCTATCATGTCTTTCAGAATACACGATGCATGCTGTCTTTATAGTTTTATGCTGTTTCTATAGTTTTATGTTAGAGAGTAAACATGTTTATAAGGTTAACATGAGATCAAATAGTGAGTGCCCTCTATAGTGGAGGCTGCTAATTGTCTCACAATATCTATGCTTCCCTCCTTCCAAGTTCTAGTCTGGTGTATGCAACATTTCCCAGCTTTTCAGGTAGATCACACCATGTGTATAAATGTTGATAAATGGGATTCCTTCTTTTATTTTTTTATTTTTTTTTATTTTTGAAAGAAAGAAAAAGAGAGGAAAGAAAGAGTGAAAGAAAGAAAAAAAAGAATGTAAGAGAGAAAGAAAGAGGAAGAGAAAGAGGGAGAGAGAACGGGATTCTTGTTCTATTGCCCAGGCTAGAATGCAGTCT
>CAUYLG010051089.1:0-32648 GCA_963573385.1 Cacajao melanocephalus | reverse complement strand
CGAGAAGCGCCGTGCTGGGGCGCCGGCAAAATAGCCGCGCCGGCCAAAAAAGTCGCGCTGGCGACCCGTGTGGCTCCTCCGCCGGGAATCTCCTAGTCTGTGGGCAACAAAAATTGTCTGAAAGTGCGGCGTCCACTCGCTCTCTGCGCTTTCACTGGGAGCTACAATCCTGAGCTGTTGTTAATCGGCCATCTTGGATCTCTCTCCAATTTTTGTATTTTCAGTAGAGATTGGGTTTCACTATGTTGGCCAGGCTGGTCTCGAACTCCTGACCTCAAGTGATGTGCCCACCTTGGCCTTCCAAAGTGCTGTGATTATAGGCATGAGCCACCGCACCTGGCCTCATGTTTTTCAATCTGCAAAATATCAGACACTCCTTGGTCTAGTTCAGACATCACCACCACCTGCTGTATAGTCTCCCTTAACCTCTGAGTGTAGACTCTTTTCTATAAAATGGAGACAGCGACGTTGCCTGCCCTGCTATTTCATCAATAGGCAGGGATTGTGTCTTATGTCTTATTTATTTTGTCACCATGAAGCTTAAAACAGTGAATGGTACACAGCTAGTGCTCAATACATGTTCATTAAGCTAAACAACGAAATAATTTACATGGCTCCCCTTTGTTACATCAACGTGGTGTTTGATATATAACTAGATGGAGGACTTTAGCTGCTAAAATGTGAGGGAAGGTGTCAATAGCAACATAAAACTAAGAAGAAGAAAAGATCTCTAAAGAGGATTTTTAGGAAGTTTTAAGGAAATTACAGCAAAGATCTAGTAAATTCTTGAAAACTTCCTGAGTCAGAGTGATGCGATTTAACTATTACCCTTGGCTACACCTGGCTTCAAAGTAAGAGTGACCGGGCCTAGTTGTATACGGGTTACAGTTATATGAGCGATTAAAAATAGAACATGTAAGTTAGTTTCTTAGGACCATTTAAATAATAAAGGATCTTTTTCTCTTTTACCTTCTGTTCCCCACAAGCCTCACTACGTCCATGTGTATAACAGCCATAGTTTTGAGAAGGGTTAGACAGAACACAATAACTTCCTGCCCAGTAGATACCAGCATTTTTTCACAGGTATTATACGTATGAGGCCACATTTTTAAAATGAACACTTACAGGGCAAAGCATTGCAGACCACTGACCAATATGCATGTTAAAAGTCAGATTTTTTTTTTCAAGCAGCTTCTAAATTACTAGGGAAACAAGCCAGCCAGCCAGATGTGTGTGCAGTAGAATTCCAGCTGAGAGAAGCACAGAAGTCAGGCTGTACTGGCAGTTTGGAGGAAGGGTTGGGTTACTCTGGGAAGACATTCTGGAAAGAAGGACCAAATGTTCAAAACAGATTAGCACCCTGACAGATTGGGAACGGGTTGAAGAATCTTTGGGGCCAAAAGACTATGAAGATTACATTGTTCCTTGCTTTTCTTTGTAAAGTCAGGGCCCAGATGTGCTGAGCTCCAGGGGTGAGCTGACCAGGCACATGGCCAGGTCTCAACTCCCTATTTACTTCATAAGCAGATGAAAGTCAGCTCTCTGCAGCTCCTTAGCACAGAAGAGCTGGGTTCGGTGTTTTGCTGTTCATTATATGTTACCTTTGCTTAGGTGGTTCACGTACATTAATCTTCATTAGGTGATATTTGGTGGGCCTACACTCATTTGCATGTTTTATAAGACTTCCATCATGTCACTGAAGTGACAAAATGACCCTGGCTATCTCTTTTCCAATCTGGCTTCCTTATCTTACCTTCTTTAATTAAATGGGAGTGATGTACAGATGAGGAGGTCCGGGAAGATATTCATTTTTCTGTCTGGTATTACTTTTGTCTGTTACTGATCATATTCTCAAAATACACTTTAAGGATGGTAGAAAATATGCTCTCCAAATGTTGATTTGATACAGACATAATTCTGTAAATTCAATAAATAACAAATTAATATTCCAAATCCTTTTCCTGCCAGTTTTTTTTTTTTTTTTTTAGGATAGTGATTCCAGATCTGAGTTCCTTTAGGATGTCAGAAGCTCTTTTGCAGACATCAGGCAGCGTTTCAAGTCTTCTCATTTCTATGCTAAAACATTATTATGTCCTTTGGCTCCTTAGGGTGCATGGGAGTCTGGATCCCTTTGGCCTAATGCTGGACATGGTCACATAAGTGATTAGTCAGTCTCAAATCCTGGGCATTGTCTCATCCTCTCATCCACCCTTTTCCAAAACACATACAAACACAGCTCATCCTGGGAGACTGTGTGGTCCAGAGAAAGAATACTGGATGGACAGGGAGTACAGAAGCCTGGGTTCTAGTTGCCAGCAACAAGCATAGGCAATTCTCTCCACTCCTCTGTTTTCTTCAGCTGCAAAGTGATCAAGCTGGAATAGGTCATCGATAAGCCTCTGCCAGCTACGACATGGCTTAAATCCACGAAGCCTGGAGAATACTAAGGCAAAACAATAGGGAGGGCAGAACTCATAAAGAAACTGCATCCCCTCATTGCAAATGTAAGAAAATTCAAAGCAGCAGACTTAGACTCCTTAATTGGTACTCTTCCTCTGGTTTGGAAAGAAATCAGAAAGTAAAAGATATAAGAAAATGCTTGCTTAAAACTGCTTCTTTTAATGAATTCCTTGGGAAAAAAATTGCCCTAATTGTTTCTCCAGAAAGAAGAAATTTCTTCTTTTCCAATCTCTGAGTCCAGGACATTTCTAAGTTCTCTGTGTTGCAGAACATTTGTTAAAGTATTTGACTTATTGTATGGGATGATGACTATGCTAGAGCTATTTTGGATACTTTTATCTGAAAATCTTTATGCACTCTTCAATACAGTTTTTGAATGCGTGTGTGTGCATCCATGTCTTGGAATTCATAATGTATATGAACAGGAAAATGGATTCATTTCTCAAAAAAGTAAAATCACATAAATTTATCTACTGTGCCAATCAGAAGCATATTCCTTAGTGTCTTCCCTAACATTTCTTACTGAGTTTCTGTGTCACATTGCTCCTCTTCCTAGTGCACTCTTCTCCCACTCCTTTGTCCCATCCACATACACACCAGGGTTTAGAGCAGCAGCTTCGAGTCCATTTTCACAGCGTCCGGTTCTCACAGCACCTTTGATCATTATATCACAACCTTTCAATCATCCATCTAATCCAAAGACTATTTTATATGCTGGACACTTTGCTAGATAGTGAAGATGTGTCATAAATAAAAGGGCCCTGTTCAACCTTTCCACCCAGTTGTGGGTGAAATGGACATTAAATAATAGCTGATTATTTTGTTATATAACAGTGTTACATAAGAGAAGTCACTGGGTCTCACTGTAGAATGGGGAAAGTAATTAGTCAGTGACTGTATGGCAGGAGTGTTAGGGAAGACTCCTAACACTCTGTCTGGTATTACTTTTATCTATTATTGATCATATTTAGTAATAATAGGGAGGGCAGGAAATGATATTTTCTTAGACTTTAAAGGAGGATGAAGAGTTGTCCAGTGGAAGAGAAAGTGGGATGGTGCCTAATATATTGCTCAGTAAATATCTGTTGAATGAATTTATAAGCAAAACTTCCAGCTAGAATTATAATGGTTGATTTGATGCTAATCATAGTAGTTACCATGTATAAGAAGGTAAAAACGACATATATTTTAGGGCCAGGAAGCTCTTATTCATCCTGGCAGTGACATGGAACTGAAAAGGCCAGCTGACCTAAAGAGATCAAACTTTTGACCTTGCCCTATTTAGTACTCCAAACCACTGTGGTAACTAGACACAGACAATTGTGATATTTGAATACTTTGAAAGCTTCAAAAAGGAAGGATATCGAGTCTCTTACGAAAATACTCCTGATCACAATGTTTGCATTACAAACTGAAATCCAATGGAATAAACCCTGGCTGGCCTATGTGGTAAAACTATCATATGTTTCATAATGACTGTGCAAACTCATTATAAAATCATAATTTTGAGATTTCATACCCATCATGGTTCCAGATAGGTTAGTTTTGGCAAAAATGCATCTTCTTGGCTTTATAGACTGTGATCTATCTTTGTGGCATCAAAGAAGGGGAGCATAAGGGTTGACTGGAATCCCAAACTTTTCACCTCCCTTTGATGCCAAGCCAATTTTAAGCTTTCCTGAAAAGTAAATAAATTTTTTTATATGGTGTAATTAGGAGTTTGTAGCATAATTTGCAAGATAGGTTGCTTTACTCTCATGCTTCTTCCCTTCCTGGATCCTTTTCCCTGACCTGGGAGAATGAAAATAAATCTCACATCATCTTCACCCATTTTCTCTTCACCCCACCTGGGTGTGCTTCCTCTTAGGTTACCAACTGCCCAACAGATACATCAACTGCAAGATGTTCTATCAAGCAATTCACTACTTTCTCCCATCTCAACCTTCATGCTGTACATATAGAAATGAACATTTCATTATGACCCTATGACCTACAAATCTCTCTCTTTCTTTCTCTCTCTCTCCCACTCCTTGTCATCTCTCCCAGAGAGGCAATCAAAATGACATAATTTTAAGATTCTAGCACTTTCAGCTCTAAGGTAAGTAGCATCCAATGTCTTCATTAAGTCCATATTCAGTTTTCAGGTCTTCTGGTTGAAAGAAGAATAATCCAGAAGGACAACTGATATTTAAAAATATCTTTCCCCTAAAACTTAATATTGTAGGTGGTCGTACATTCTTGGGCAGCACAGACTTGGTTTGGAAATCCCAAAATAACAAAAGGTGGTTTAATTTTCTTACCCCTATGTCAAGTTTTACCTGTTGTTGTTTTTTTAATTCTCTATATGGGGATAGAAAATTTTGTGGTATGAAAAACTATGAAAGGCTTTACCTCTGGAAAAAAACTCCATTTGAATGAACTCTAATTTAACGGTCAGCAACCTAGAAAATTGGAGTGTAGTCATAGAATTTACAACACCCTCTAACATTTCTTGGCCTAAATTTCACCGGTATGTAAAGTAGAAGAAATGGTCTCCAGTTCTTTCCAGTGTCTTAATGAAATATTCTATTGCTTCAAATTAAAGATACATTTGCTAGGTTCCTTTACCAGCATCAGAGTTGATGTTCAAACGTACTATTTCAAAATTATTCTGTGAAATATTGAGGTTATCTGTCTTTAAAGTGCTGTTGCAAAAGTAGATTAATTTGTAACTCATGGCTAGAAAGCGATATAAATCTTACAAGTTGCACTGAGATCTTTCTAGATGAAATGATGCTGCAATCATGAACTCCTGTATTATCTGTCGCTATCTCATAAGTCACATGATTTGAAGAGATCATTCGGAGCAGTGGAAAAATGAAATCAAACATAGCTGCTACCTCAGATTGAAGAGATGTCCTCTCAGATTCTTTAAAGTATTTCCTGTCCTCCTACCCAACTCCTCTGTTGTCTGCAGGACTCAAAAAGATAAGTTTATAGTGAGATAAGAACCCTCCAACTTACATATTAGAGCTTCTGCAATTAAAGAAAAAGAGAAATCAGGCTGGGTGCACTGGCTCAGGCCTGTAATCCCAGCACTTTGGGAGGCCAAGGCAGATGGTCAGGAGTTTGAGACAAACCTGGCCAACATGGCAAAACCCTGTCTCTACTAAAAATACAAAAATTAGCTGGGTGTGGTGGCAGCTACTCAGGAAGCTGAGGCAGGAGAATCACTTGAACCCAGGAGGCAGAGGTTGCAGTGAGCCGAGATGGAGCCACTGCATTCCAGCCTGGGTGACAGAGCAAGGCTCTGTCCTTAAAAAAAAAAAAAAAGACACAACTGGAATGGCAATACCTTGGAGTAGCATTTGCTAATTCAAACCATACTAAGTTTATCAGCACAGAGAGGAGTCCATCTGCTATGCAGATGAGAGAATGTGACCAGGAAAGTCGGGACACAAGGCCATGATTCTTTCAACCTTCTGACACTTTCATAAATGAATTATGTGTGCTGCCTTCTCCATGAACTCAGCAAGGCTACAACTAAGTGCCTCATCTTGACAGTTCACCAAGGGGCATGTGTGCCTACTTTGACCTATGGATGGGCCCCCTGGCACTCTACCTTTTCAGTGTCCTCAGCTGTGCGGGCTTCCTGCACTGCACTGACTGCTGTACCCAGGTAAATATTGGGGGAGCTCAGATGTCTTATCTAGCACATGACCTGAGGCTGTAGCATGTTCTTTCAAGTATTATTGCTAAAGAGGTTCCATTCTACTTCCTCTAACTAATCGGGTCAGTGTTTTCAGCTACCTAACTCTTCTAAGTCAGGGTCAATAGAGTATCAGGAGGTTTGTAACTTCTTCATTGGTGTCTGTGTTTTCCTGTCTTTGAACTTGAGGAAAGCTGGCCCTGGATGTTCACAATATCAACCAAACAATGAAAGCCACAGCACCCTACAGGAAATTCTGCATTTCTTTCAAAACACGCAAAACACATAATTAGGTGGAACCACAGAAGGTTATGGATAACTCATTACAGGTTGGAGTTTCAAAGGTAAATGTAATAACTGACTCACAGATATCATTTCTTGGACATTTTTCAGGAGAGATACCTATGTTTCTGAGCCTGTATGCTTGCCTTTATTTTTTCTAACTTACGATAAATTCTTGTCAGTTGTGCTCATTTTGGTTAAACTTGTTTCTACTGTCACTCGTTTATGTTGTCCACTAATAGAAAAAGCCAGTGTTTTTTAGACTGTGCTTCATGAAGCCATAGGGGCCTGAGAAAGCATTTCAGGGGCTATTGTTGGCCCAGGGAGAGGCTGAGAGAGTCAGAAACTAGATCACACTGTTTCTGTCACCAAATACAAACAACACACACAAACACACAGAAACAATACTGAGTACAAAATCAGGCACAAGGTCCAGTAAATATAATCCCTTGTATATACTATATATATGTATGTATTACATATACATGTGTATATACTATATACACATATACTATATATACACACATATGTATATATATAATATATGTAATATGTATATGTAGTACATACACATATATACTATGAGGTTGTATATATATTGTGCCTCATATAGTATACATACACATATATAGTATGTATGTATATTTACTCTGTGTGTGTGTGTGTGTGTGTGTGTGTGTGTAGAGATATATATTTGTTTTTAAACAATGAAATTCTATATAAATCTTTGGAGAAAAGAGTTCATTATATCATTATATAATTATGGATCAAAAGCAAGTCACTGGCAATTGAAAAGACCACGAGTTAGGACAGTGCTTCTCAAAATATCTGGGGTTAAAAACCAGCTAGCTCTTTTAAATTCCCAGTTCCTTATAGATGAATATGCAAAATATAAAGCCCTCTTTTTTTGTTATTAGCTTTAAGGGATTTAAAATTATTGCAACATTCTAAATGCAGTTCTCAATTTCAACATGAATCATGTCATGAACGGATAAGAAACAGTCGTCAGTAGTCTGTGAACACACTTTCAACAGTACTGGATTAGGATATCTGCAAATTGGTTGAAGTCTGAATTTTCAAAATTCTTCACAGAGCTGTCCTTGAACCTACAATTATGAACCAAAAATGAGCCCCTGAAAAAAAGTGAATGGAAGAGGATAAAAGGTTCTTTATATTCTGTATCAGGTTCTCTAGTCTAGAGAAATATAAAGGGGAAATTTTGTCCAATAGCAGTCATTTCATGATTTATGTAATAGAAATGCTCCAACCAAGGACACCATAAAACCAATTTGCATAAAGCATGTTTTATGTATATCCATCAGAAAACTCCTCTAAATGCTTCAATTAAAATTGAGACGCAGTTGAAAATTTTGCTTTCTCCTCTATTATAGAGTGAGAGGTTATATTAATATTCCTTCTAATGTTAATATTTTGTGCTTTTGCATTGGAAGCTAACTCAGTGCCTGGGTATTGTAACAAGCCAGCAGAACTTTTCTGGTAGGAACTTTCTGCCCAGAGACTTCTGTTCTATTGCTTTTCCCTTGCTGTTACTCACAACTGCATGTAACAATCTCATATCTTAGTTCTTTTCTTTTTTCTGATATTTAGAATGTCTAGTAGAGCTGCAAATGGCATGTCATAGTTTGTCAGGAGACAGCATTGACTAATGTGTGCAGAAAACACCCCTGAGTTAGACACTTTAAGTCACGTACAATGAGCAGTTCAGTACTTAATGCTTCACAAAGCTCAAAACTATTTAAATGAAATGTGTATTTTTGGCTTCTGGTAGTCTATGCTGCTATAGCGGAGGGTTATAGTTAACAGGTTTAAGAAATATATTTTGGTGGCTTTCTAGAGTGAATAATTTGAATGGTACCAGCAGCAATTCTTTGTGAGCTGAAGGCTTGATGCAGTCTCTTTTAGAAGTAAGAGCGGGTTCTTAGAGGCCACATCCTGCCTTTTAGATAGAGATATCAGCTTCTAACAGAAAATAGTTCCTTTCATACTACACAGAGGTAGGTAGTGAGAATAATTAGCACAATTGAAACCGTCTTTGCAAAATTATGACTGAGACAGTGAAAGAGATCTAACTTAACTGACTCCATCTTGCTTCTAACCTCCAAGCGGTCCTTGTTCATTCCTGGGTGAAGGACAAACTAACTTTGGGAGAAATTTCGTTTACAGTTTAAAAAAAAGACAGTAACAGCCCTTTCCCAAAGCAGACCTCGTTCTTCCTGGGGACTAGATTGCCTTTGCAGGACTAAGGTTAGCTAAGGTTAGAGACTATGGTTTAGGAGTCATGCAGCCGGAGGCTACAAGATTTTGATCCTCCCTAAACTGCTCCTAAGATCAGCGCTTGAGATACTTTTGCAGACCCTGCACTTGATGGATCAGGTGGCACCACCCAGATCAGTAAACTGGCTCATATGATTTTGTGTACTACCCATCCCCCACCCCGACCCCGGGAACCAACTCAGCACAAGAAGACAGCTTCGACTCCCTATGATTTCATCCCTGTCAATCAGCACTCCTGGCTCACTGGCTTCCCCAAACCCACCAAATTATTCTTAAAAACTCTGCTCCCTGTCACACACTGGGGTCTGTTGGGGTGCAGGGGCTAGGGGAGGGACAGCGGAGGGGTGGGGAGGTTGGGGAGGGATAACATGGGGAGAAATGCCAGATATACATGACAGGGGGATGGAAGCAGCAAACCGCATTGCCATGTATGTACCTATGCAACAATCCTGCATGATCTGCACGTGTACCCCAGAACCTAAAGTACAATAAAAACAAAACAAAACAAAACAAAACAAAACAAAACTCTGCTCCCTGAATGCTCAGGTAGACCAACTTGAGTAATAATAAAACTCCAGTCTCCCACACAGCCAAATGACTCTTTCTCTATTGCAATTTCCCTGTCTCGATAAATTCACTCTGTCTAGGCAGCAGGCAAGGTGAACCCCTTGGGTGGTTATACTAGCATTGGTTTTGTTTGGCACTGTAGCATGAATTATATATTTTTTATGGCAATAGAAATTTTTTTTACTACCCTTCCTCAATGTTACATGAAGACATATTTCACAAGTGAGCCAAGTACAAAGTAGGAATAGAAGCTAGAATGGAATCATAGACCAGATTCTTACATAGTTCACACCAGCCAGCCTGAGGCTCCACCTGTGTGCATGGCACGGCACAGCTGTGTGGCTTGTTTATAGCTAGCATCTGTTCTGATTGGTTGGTGCCTTTGTCTTTTCAGCTGCTCAGAGTTTTGAATACCAACCCTAGGTACACAGTTATTGCTGAAAGTTAAACTGGTGAAATATAACACACAATGAATGTAATGAGCTAGCTTTAGGCACAACCAAAAGAATTCCCATAAACGGGAACCTGAGAAAGTATAAAAGCATTAAATTCAAGGTGTAAATGAAAGAAAGCAGGTTTGAAATTCGACCAAAACAAAGCACCTAGACAACTGTATTTATAAATCGTTTGTAAATGGGAATGGAACGGTGTTTGTCTGGGAACCTAGGGAACAGTCTTTCTACAGGCACCTTTCTCATGTGGGAAAACAGGCATTTAGCAGAAGACCAGAAAATGTTCATTTGCTTCTGTGAACTTTTATCCAAGTTTCAATGAGGGATCCTGTGCAGCACGCTTCAGACACAGATCTACCTCTGCTGCCTTTAAAGAAAATCATTAAAAAACAAACAAAAACATTTTCTCTTTGGACTCAAAGCGAAGCTTCTGACTTTTCTTTCTTTCTTTTTTATTTTTTTGAGACAAGAGTCTCACCCTGTTGCCCGGGCTGGAGTGGTGCAGTGGGACGATCTCTGCTCACTGCAACCTTCATCTCCCGGGTTCAAGCGATTCTCCTGCCTCAGCCTCCCGAGCAGCTGGGATTACAGGCGCCTGCCGCCACGCCCAGTTAATTTTTGTATTTTTAGTAGAGACAGGGTTTCACAATGTTGGCCAAGATGGTCTTGATCTCTTGACCTCGTGATCCACCCGCCTCGGCCTCTCAAAGTGCTAGAATTACAGGCGTGAGCCACCGAGCTTCTGACTTTTCTATTGTACCGCGCTGACGGCAAGGAAGGGCAGTAGGAAAGCCTGCCAAGGAAAGGGAGAACCGGCCTCCACATTCTTATGCGCTATGGGACACTATTCTATCGACAGTGCAGACCTCATGTTCTCTCAGGGAGGGATGAGACACAGCCGGGGCAGTTCCTGGACATCTACTGCACCACGTGTGCAGAGGGAAGGCACATTCCCAGAGAAGAAAATGCTGGGAAAAAGAGACCACAGCCTTCGTGTGGTGGCTCAATGTAAGTCCTTCTTGACACGTTCAGTTGTACAACTCCTCTTTGGGGTTGGAGCGCTTCGCTTTTGTGGGTGTAGATTGGGGTGTGGGTGAAACTGGAGGCCTGGAGCTCCCCCTAGAGGCCAAATGTATTTTACCCTGCCTCAAGAAAACCTGGGGCTAAAAGGCTGGCAGCTTGGCTCATCAAACATAAAAGAGTAAGAATCAGCAGTATGGCCGGGCGCGGTGGCTCACGCCTATAATCCCAGCACTTTGGGAAGCAGAGGCGGGCGGATCACAAGATCAGAAGGTTGAGAACATCCTGGCTAACACGGTGAAACCCCGTCTCTACTAAAAAATACAAAAAAATTAGCTGGGAGTGGTGGCATGCACCCGTAGTCCCAGCCACTCGAGAGGCTGAGGCAGGAGACTCGCTGGAACCCGGGAGGAGGAGGTTGCAGTAAGCCGAGATCGCGCCACTCCACTCAAGCCTGGGCAACAGAGCGAGACTCAGTCTCAAAAGAAAAAAGAAATCAGTACTACAGAACTACCTCAGAAAGAAAGATACTAAACCTAATGAACAATGCAGTAGAATCCTTTGTGTGAAGTTCTAAAACTCAAAAAACTGAAAATGGAAACTCTTTTGAGACCCATTTGGCAGCAACACTCACCTGAAATATGGAGACATTTATAGTCTTTATTATCTTAATGTGAATATTTTTATCTTTTATGAGAGATATATTAATGTGTTTAATCATAAGAGGCTGCCGGTATTCCTCCTGGGAGTGTTAAAACGTACAGTTCCCACTGGGGGTGTTTTAATATACAGTATATGAACTGTTTACTTCTCTGAAATCTTAAAAATTCAGAAATCTAAACTACATCTGGCCCCAATCCAAAAAACTGTGGGCCTGTGAATTATAATGCTCACTGTTAGGTGGGCCTCCATCACAGCTCAGCCTGTGCCATGTGACTTTGAACAAGTGACTTACTGGCTCTGAGGTTCAGCTTCTTCTTTAGTAAGATGGAGATATCACTAGTTTAGATATTAAATGAGATTATACACTGCGTTCAGCCCAGGGCCTGGCAAATAGTAAACATCTAATAATGTTAGTGATTATTATCATACTTTGTTATTATTACTTGATCTGAGAGAGTACATACCTCACTTTACTCTGATTCACCAGCCACCAGGCCTGCTGTTACCAGGAAGGTAGAATCTTGAATGATGAACATGAGTTTTTGGGCCACTGATGATCCATTATAAATCAATAAGTTGATATTTTAGATCCTGTCTCAATCTCTTGAGTATCTAGAAAAAAATCAAATCAAACAAAAATCAGAAATACCCTTGGTTCTGAGACACACCTATACACCTACAACCTACTGGTTGCAAGCAGGCTTTAGTTAAAGACAGCCAGACAGCCAAGAGCATTTTGAAGTTGGGAAAACGAAGGCAAAGAAATAGAATAATTTTTTTTTTGACATGAGCACTGTAATTTTATGTGGGTCTTGGAGAATGGTTTGTCATTAGTTTACAATGATCCAAGAACCTCGAATAAAATTTTCTTTTCATTTTGAGACACAGTCTCACTCTGTTGCCTAGGCTGGAGTGCAGTGGCGCGATCTTGGTTCACTGCAATCTCCGCCTTCTGGGTTCAAGTGATGCTCCTGCCTCAGCAACCACAAGTAGCTGGGACTACAGGTGCGCACCACCACACCCAGCTAATTTTCATATTTTTATTAGAGAAAGGGTTTTGCAATGTTGGCCAGGCTGGTCTAGAACTCCTGACCTCAGGTGATCTGCCTGTCTCGGCTTCCCAAAGTGCTGGGATTACAGGACTGAGCCACTGCACTTGGCCTACAATAAAATTTTCTAAAATGTTGTACATGAAATACTAGTGCTGCAAGAGATCCTTGGAATAAAAAAATTCCCCAAATTATTTAAAAATGAAACCCTTCTCTCAGGGAATATTTATTAACACCCATAGAATTTCTGTTAGATAGAGTGTATCTGGTGAAATACTGGTTTAGAGAGAATCAGCTTCGGTATATTATTCAGGCAGATAATTCTTGGCTATTGGGTAATTTCAAGTGTGTCAAAATTTAATTTTAAAAAAATAAAATAATCACTCTCATCTGAATGTAAATTGAATACATGTCAAAGATTTTATTTAATACATTAGTTAATGGAGGAATCAGTAACATGTTGAAACTGATTCAAAGAGAAACTGAAGAATAGACACATATAGGCATTCAGCAATGCAGAAATAAATTTACTAATTGATGCAGAACTATTTTATATCTATAGGACAATAAAATGTAATGTTTGAAATTATCTTTCCGGCCGGGCATGGTGGCTCACGCCTGTAATCCCAGCACTTTGGGAGGCCGAGGTAGGCGGATCACTTGAGGTCAGGAGTTCGAGACCAGCCTGGCCAATATGGTGAAACTCCATGTCTACTAAAAATACAAAACTTAGCCAGGTGTAGTGGTGCATGCCTGTAGTCTCAGCTACTCAGGATGCCGAGGCATGAGAATCGCTTGAGCCCAGGAGGCAGGGGTTGCAGTAAGCTGAGATTGTGCCACTGCACTCCATGCTGGGTGACAAAGAAAGACTCTGTCTCAAAAATAAATAATAAATAAATAAATAATCTTTCCTACAAGGCATGAATCAATTATATACCAATTAGACAAAATGCATTTCTATTTCTACAGAGAAAACTTATTTGCATCACCTCAGTTTCTTCAACTAATAAAGTGATAAAAGTTATGGGGATCAGGACTTGCTACCCCAAAATATAGCACCTTTGCATATGGCATATATAAATACATTGGCATGCTTTTCTCTTGTTAATCTATATTTTGTTAAATGTGCCCCAGCAAATTAGGCTAAGATCCTTGAAAGAGAAGATGTGCCATGTGACTTTGAACAAGTGACTCACTGGTTCTAAGGCTCAGCTTCTTCTTTAGTAAGATGGGGATGTCACTAGTTTAGATATTAAATGCGATTATGCACAGTGTTCAGTCCAAAGCCTGGCAAATAGTAAACAGCCTTGTCAAAGCAAGGAGAATGTTCCTGTAGAATCAGATAACTCCCAGGTTGTCCACTAGACAGCAATGAGCATTCCAGTGAAAGGACACTGTGGTAGGCAGAATAGTGCCCCTCCAACCCCCCAACCCCAAGATGTCTATGTCCTAATTCCCAAAACCTATTAATATGTTACGTGATATGGAAAATGGGAATGAAGGTTGTAGATGGAATTCAGTTTGCTAATCAAATGACTTTAAAATAAGGAAATTGTACTGGTTTATCCAGATAGACCTAATGTAACCACAAGTGTCCTTTAAAATAGAAAAGGGGTGCAGAGGGAGAGGTTACAGTCAGAGAGAGATTTGAAGATACCACACTGCTGGCTTTGGAGACAGAAGAAGAGACCACAAGCCAAGGAATACAAGTGACCTCTAGAAGCTGGGAAGGCAAGAAAATGGATTTTCCCCTACAGCCTTCAGAAGAAATCAGGCTTTACCAACACCTTGATTTTAGCTTAGTGAGACCCATTTCAGACTTCTCACCTCCAAAGGTGTAAAATAATAAATTTTTGTTGTTTTGATCTACTAGGTTTGTGATGTTAGGGCTCAGAAAACACTATTATTGTGTTATAATATTAGAGTATTATACAATAAAAGAGATTGGGAGGGTCTCAGAACCAAGAAGTCATTGTGACCTTCACCTACTTTTCTGCGCGAGAACTGATCAAAAAAGAAATTCTCTAACCTAACTTGCCTGAAAATATTTCATAAGGCGCTCATTCCAGAAGGGGCCTGCCCCATACCTGGGGGAAAGGAATGCTATAGAAAGAGGACAGGAAGAAGCTAAGCAGACAGATCTTGCCGGGTTTCCCCTATCAGTCTATTACCATTAGATCCAGTCACATTTCTACACAGCTGTCCATTCTTTATCAAACCTAAGCATAAAAATAGACAGTTTCCTCTGTGTCTTTGGGTTTTCATTTCTTTTTCTTTCTTTTTTTTTTTTTTTTTGAGTCAGAGCCTCACGTTGTCGCCCAGGCTGCAGTGCCATGGCACGATCTCGGCTTGCTGCAACCTCCACCTCCTGAGTTCAAGCAATTCTCTTGCCTTACCTTAGCCTCCCAACATAGCTGGAATTACAAGTGTGCACCACCATGCCTGGCTAATTTTTGTAATTTTAGTAGAGACAGGGTTTCACCATGTTAGCCAGGCTGGTCTTGAACTCCTGGGCCTCAAGCAATCCGTTGGCCTTGGCCTCTCAAAGTGTTGGGATTACAGGCATGAGCCACTGCACCTGGCCCCTGGGTCTTCATTTCTGAAGGCTCCTGTGTCATATTAAACTTTGATTAAGTAATATGTTATGCTTTTTTCTTGTTAACCTGTCTTTTGTTATAGGAGTATCCAGCTTGACCCTTACGATGGGTGAGGAAAAATATCACATCTTTCTGCCTCTACAGTGGTAATTTGTTGTGGTAGTTAAGAGAAAGCCAAAAGAGATACCAAGTAATCTCTGTGCCCATTTCAAAGTCTTTTACAAACTTTCCTAATAAGAGAAAGTACCAAACTTTATAAAAGTGAATTTAAAAATGTATACAACTTCTTTAACTACTTACAATTTATAATGCAAAATAGTGCATGATAGTATAGATAAAAGTACTTAAATTATGTATCAAATAGAAAAATTACAAACAGTAAAAAGAAGTAATTAAACATATCTGGCTAAGATTATAAAACAATCTAGAAGTCTCTTCAGACTTTTAACAGAGATGAGGTATTATTGGTTTCTTATAGAATTAGTAAACACTGTGATCATACTACAAATGTCTGCTAAACAGCCTTCCCTAGGGGCGGAGCCAGACCCTGTATTTGAGGCCCTTTGCCCTAGATTAGGTATTCATATAGGTACTGCTCTAAATTCAGTATTGTCTGCCTACAATTAGATGGGGATTTTATTGTTTTGCAAATCATCATATTTTAGGAACAAGTGATTTTTTTTTTAACCCAAGGGGATTAAACTAATTGTGAACTCTTCAAGTGTTCACTTTGCAAATAGTTGTGCCATCCATTGCTTGAGAAAGGTTATTCTGCCAGCTGGCTTAATGTAAAGAAAGGCTTCTATAAATGATTCTGTACCAGAGTGGTAGGTAAAGTACCGTTGATTCTTGAATAACACAGGTTTGAACTGTGTGGGCCCTCTTACATGCAATTTTTTTCAACAAATATACTGGAAAATTTGGGGGGAGATTTGCAACAAAAAATCAATTTCCTCACCCACCATAAGACTCAAAGATGGAGAAGATAATCCAGGAGAGAAATCGGGAGGAACAATATCCCAAAAGATCAATGGAATTGAAACCATTGTCTGGAAGTTAATCTGTAGAGAAAGTAACTCAGAGGAAGGGTGATTCAATCTTCTGAAAAAGTAGCAGCCCCATCTCTCCTCAAACCCACTAACTGCTGGCTGTTTTGCTGATCTCTTTGGGAATTAATAATACAGCAGCCAAAGGGATCTGGAATGTATTGTTGGTGACTTTAAAGTCCAGACTACAAATCAAAGCATTCGGAGTGTTTGGAAGAGGAAAAGGCATCAGGGAAGTGAACCGTTGGCCACAGAAATTGTTTTAAAGTGTTGTAGGCCATGATTTTTCATGCCAGAACATCTGAGCCTTGGCAAGGGACGACGTGCAGCCATGAGAAGAGGAAAACTGTTTGATAGGAGAACTTCTAACCTGTTCAGAAGGG
The DNA here is from genome assembly GCA_963573385.1 of Cacajao melanocephalus. Classification (NCBI taxonomy): domain Eukaryota; kingdom Metazoa; phylum Chordata; class Mammalia; order Primates; family Pitheciidae; genus Cacajao; species Cacajao melanocephalus. The sequence goes on along the minus strand of CAUYLG010051089.1, from coordinate 16,146 downwards.
ATTTAACCTGAAAGATGAAAGAGAATGAGGTGAAAATTAACCATAGATAAAGATCTAAAATAAGTCTGGTGATTAACTGATACAACATTGGAAGAACCATTGCCAAGAAAGTGCTCAGTTATTCTAACAAGAAAATATCAAGGAAGAGATCAACAAGTAAATTTATGACCCTGTCTTACTATATATTCCAATGCATAGAGAATGGCTACAAACTAATAGAATTTGCATTTAACACAGGTAGTCAATGCGATTTCAGGACATAACTGTGAAGACATAAAGAGATAGGGCTTACGATTGTGAGATGCTGTGTGAAGGGTGATAACTAAGGCTACTCCAGCTGGTGCAGCCACATCAAGGAGCAAAGTGGCAGCTCTTGGTCAGATTTACTATATGTATGTCACAACCCACCAATTTGGCCCTTTCGATATATATCTCAGGTTTATAATTATGAACTTAGGCAGGTTCATAATTTATTCCAGCCATTTTGGTGGTGATAGGGAATTGGAAATAATCAGGGTGTCCATCAGGGGAAAAGTGGCTAATCATATGTGGTAGGTGAATGCCAGGGAGCATCTTGCAGCAGTTAGAACCAGCAGACTAGAAGTAGACACAGCTTCATGTATGGAGCTAAAAAAGGTGGTACTGTATAAAAAAAAGTAAGAAATAGGATGACATATACATAATAGAATATTATGTATATATCAATTATGTGTTCTAAAATACACATAGAAAAATCACGCACATTTTGAAAGTAGATTTATAAATAGACACATGAATTAATTAGACATATGAGAATGACTTGGAGAGGTTGGGGTATGGTGATAAAAAGAACTTGGACAGACCAATGTGATAGTATATCATGAACTAAGGAGTATGAGGGGAGGAAGAGCCAGAAAGATAGAGAGGGGAGAGGTGAGAGAAGGAGAGTGAGAGTGAGGGAGAGAGAGAGGGAGAGACAATGCTTTAGTAGAAAGAAAGCTGCAGTACGATCTCTGTAGAACAAAATGTACTGAATTATACTTGTAGAGAAACCCATACTTATGTCTTTGTTCCTGGTGAAATCCTGTATGATGTGTTATCAATAACTGGAATAAAGATGTAATACTTAAAAACTTTTGATGTGACACAAATCTGGAAAAATTTATTACTATGTTGGGTAAAGGAAATTGGGGGTAACATCTCAGAAGTAACCAGACAGTGGCTCCCAAGCCTAGTGCCACTGTCTTTCTCTGATGGTGATGTATAAGATACTTTTGTTGGCAAAGATGAATCTAGTGATAGGCAGCCAGACTTCTAGAGAAAACAGAGCTGTATCTCTGGATCTATGGACCATTATTGACTCATTTGTTTTTTTTGTTTTTTTTTACTGTAATGGGAGACACTCAGGAAGAGCCCCCTACTTACACCATGGGAACTGAGCTCCCCTGATAACATAATTTTTCCTTCTTATGAAAGGTATTCAGTTAGGAAAAGAGGAAGTCAAATTGTCCCTATTTGCAGACAATATGATTGTATATTTACAAAACCCCATCGTCTCAGCCCAAAATCTCAAGCTGACAAGCAACTTCAGCAAAGTCTCAGGGTACAAAATCAATGTGCAAAAGTCACAAATAATAGAGAGCCAAATCATGAGTGAACTCCCATTCAAAATTGCTACAAAGAGAATAAAATACCTAGGAACACAACTAACAAAGGATATTAAAGGACCTCTTCAAGGAGAACTACAAACCACTGCTCAAGGAAATAAGAGAGGATACAAACAGATGGAAAAACATTCCATGCTCTTGGATAGGAACAATCAATATCATGAAAATGGCCATACTGCCCAAAGTAATTTATAGATTCAATGCTATCCCCATCAAGCTACCAATGACCTTCTTCACAGAACTGTAAAAAACCACTTTAAACTTTGTAAGGAACCAAAAAAGAGCCTGCATAGCCAAGACTATCCTAAGCAAAAAGAACAAAGCTGGAGGCATCACACTGCCTGACTTCAAACTACACTACAAGGCTATAGTAATCAAAACAGCATGGTACTGGTACCAAAAGAGAGACATAGACCAATAGAACAGAACAGAGGCCTTGGAAGCAACAACACACATTTACAATCATCTGCTCTTTGACAAACCTGACAAAAACAAGCAATGGGGAAAGGATTCCCTGTTTAATAAATGGTGTTGGGAAAACTGGCTACTAATGGGCAGAAAGCAGAAACTGGACCCCTTCCTGACACCTTACACTAAAATTAACTCCAGATGGATTAAAGATTTAAACATAAGACCTGACACCATAAAAACCCTAGAAGAAAACCTAGGCAAAACCATTCAGGACATAGGCATAGGCAAGGACTTCATGACTAAAACACCAAAAGCAATGGCAACAAAAGTCAAAATAGACCAATGGAACATAATTAAACTTCAGAGATTCTGTACAGCAAAAGAAACAATCGTTAGAGTGAACCAGTAACCAACAGAATGGGAAAAAAATTTTGCAATCTACCCATCTGACAAAGGGCTAATATCCAGAATTTACAAAGAACTAAAACAGATTTACAAGAATAAAACAAACCCATTCAAAAGTGGGTGAAGGATATGAACAGACACTTTTCAAAAGAAGACATATACAAAGCCAACAAACATATGAAAAAATGCTCATCATCACTGGTCATAAGAGAAATGCAAATCAAAACCACATTGAGATACCACTTCACGCCAGTTAGAATGGCGATCATTACAAAATCTGGAGACAACAGACGCTGAAGAGGATGTGGAGAAATATGAACACTTTTACACTGTTGGTGGGAATGTAAATTAGTTTAACCATTGTGGAAGACAGTGTGGTGCTTCCTCAAGGATGTAGAAATAGAAATTTGATCCAGCAATCACATTACTGGGTATATACCCAAAGGATAATAAATTGTTCTATTATAAAGACACATGCATGCATATGTTCACCATGGCACTGTTTACAATAGCAAAGACTGGAACCAACCCAAATGCCCATCAATGATAGACTGGACAAGGAAAATGTGGCACATATACACTATGGAATACAATGCAACCACAAAAAATGAATTTGTGTCCCTTGTAGGGACATGGATAAATCTGGAAACCATCCTTCTTAGCAAACTGACACAAGAACAGAAAATCAAACACCGCATGTTCTCACTCATAGGCGGGTGTTGAAGAATGAGAACACATGGACACAGGGAGGGGAGAATCACACACTGGGGTCAGTCAGGAGGGGATAGGGAAGGGACAGTGGGGGGTGGAGAGGGTGGGGAGGGATAACGTGGGGAGAAATTCCAGATATAGATGATGGGAGGATGGAGGCAGCAAACCACCTTGCCATGTATGTACCTATGCAACCCTGCATGATCTGCACATGTACCCCAGAACCTAAAGTACAATAAAAAATAAAATGTTAACCTCATATGTAATACTAGATTTTCTGGTAGACGCATTAAAATGCTTTTTGAAAAGGTGAAAACAAAATTAATTTGAGCCTGTGTACTTAATTGATTTGTGAAACTGCTGGCTGGTTGCTTTTCTACTGACTGTGGTTAGAATAGGTACTAAATAACAAAACATAGTTGTGTATCCAAAGATCTAAAGAAAACCCTTAGGAAATAAAAAGAAACAATTTGGTGGTAAGAACTGTTACAACGAGTACTGAAAACATTAGGTCTTTAGTTTTCATCTCACTATTTATCTTTTAAAAATTAGATGAACATGAACTTGAAATATGCAATATAATAAAAAATATACTGAGGAAAAAATATGGTGGATTAAGGTTTACCAATCTTCAGAACCGCATTACTGTATCTTAAGGAATTGACTAAATTACTTCAGGTACAGTATTTAATGATCCTGTGTGAGAAAAACTAATGTGCCTATGCAGATGTCTAAGCTTTACTGAAAGTGTTAACAAAATGAGAGATAAAAATGATAAAATATTACTGATTCTAATTTGACATCCTTAGCAAAGTCAATTACTTTCTGCCTTTCTTCTTTTCAGAGTTTGCTTATTACTCTCAAGGAACTGTCCTAACTTGACTACAAAGAATGACAATTCTGATAGTTTGAGGTGTAGGAGGTGTGTTCAGTGTTCATCACACAGGAAAATGTTTGATTCTCGTTTAGCCACACTGCAACAAGTAGGAATGAATGAATGTGGCCAAGATTGTCGAATTGATAACTGTTTCCAAGAAGGAAAACACTGTAATTCGTAAGGTAAAACAAACCTGACACTTTTTCATTATAGCAGGTGTATCTTTATAAGAATATTAAATACTGGTTTATGCAATATTAAAGCAGTACTAAAAATAAGCACTGAGCTGAAATTCAAATAATAGCTGGGTTAAATTGATCCATTTTAGAATAGAACAGATCAGAAACTTAGCACTGAAACCTTAAAAATAAGTGATGGAATCCAAGGTCTGCTCAAATAATCCAAGGTGCAGTAAGGTTAAACCCTTAGCCTGTGGTTACTTAGCTCCTTACCAACACAATGAAAATTAGAGCCTTAATCTTTCCACTTCTAAGTCTTTGACCTTTACTGTAGATAAAACTTTAATTTTAATTTTGTTTAAAAAAGAATAGTCTTATTATGAAAGCAGTGGACTATGCCCTTTATTCCCAGGATTGTTTGTTTCAGAAATAACACACATTGTCACATTCCATTTGTTCACACTCTTAACCGGCCAAGTCCAACCCTCCAGTGACTTTAGCATCTCCCTGCTTCAGTAAACTGTTATATAACAGGTGGTATATCCTGGCAGCAGCCACAGTTTCCCAATGAATAGCAAACCGATCACTGAAGATTACACACAGTCCAGAGAAACCACTTTTAGTTCTTACTGATGTTCTTGGAGACAGGGAGATTTTGTTTGCAAACCTAATTCTTAAGTATGCTCCTTCAAATTGCCCTTACAAAGGCACAAAAAGAAGAAAAGTAATGTATGTCCTTGTTTTCTCTAAACTCTTGGTAAACTGATTTTGGTTGTATTTCTCTATACAATAAGTTCATATTTTTGGAAAGAAAATTAAGCAGGCATGTTCTAAATCAATCTGAGGAAAAAAAGAACATTTCTGTGGATTTTAATGTTTCACCTACCATTTACTAACTTAAGCACAAAAAACTTAAAAAAAATTTAAAAAGACGGAACCCTAGAAAGCATGGCAGACATAATTATCTCAGGAGTACATTAACAATTTTGATGAAAAATGGTAATTTTGTAAAGGTTAAATACCATGGAAACCTATATCATCAATCTCAACTGTTGACTGAGATACATTTACCTTTTATTTTCCTCTCAAGGAACCACAGTATAATATTGATGTGGAAAGTCATGATTCTCACCAACACACATTTATGGCGCGTCCAACACAGACTATGAGGTCTGATTCTGATCCAGAAATTTCAAAACAGGCTTCCAGAACCACAGCCCCAGAATCCTTGGCCCAGGTGTTTTAGCTTCCTGTTTTGAAACAGCTGTTAAGACTTCTGCCCTTATTCTAATTCTCCATATTCTGACTTGCTGTGAGCCCAAGATGATCTAGACTGTCTCCTGGTTAGACTGCCACCCAGAGTAGAGTAATTGTATTCATAAACAATTCCACTATTTGATAAATACGTTCAGTTTTTTTGATGAGAAAACCAAGGATGAGGGAGGTTAAATGATTTTGCTGAGATCATAGCCAGTACATGGCAGAATTAGAACTCAAATTCAGGGGTTCTAGCTCCAAGTTACTAAATGCTTTGCACTTTAAAAAGCACCAGGTGAACTATGGCTAAAGGGATTGTCTATCTACACAGTGACTGTTTGGGTCCTACCCACTGCCTCTTAACTTCCTCTTGAATGCTGGCCAGTACTTCAGGACGTGACCTCAACAAATGACATTTCTCTCTTCCTAACTCTGGCCTTCAAATGATTCCTGATTCTTTCCACCTTTCTGATGTCCTTGGGAGAGAATTTAGTCAACTTTTCAGGGTATAGTTATCACACCTAAACGACATATGCAAATAAACATAAAACTGTAAAATTCAAATATGGACGAAGTTTCAAGTCTTAATTAAAGTTGTCATAATAGTGCTCTAGAAAGAAAAACAGGACGAGAGTTTGTGTTACACATCTTAGCATCTGCAGAAACCATGTTTCTCCAGAAGAGTACTGTTATTTTACCGGAGTAATAATCCATGAGTCTTTTACAAGGACACACATTTTGACTTCCTAGCACTTGTCATTAATCCTATGATAGCATTATGGCTGGAGGCATGGCATACATAGGTGAAATATCAATTAATTTGCATAAGAACCACCGATAATAGATCCTCCAAACCACACATGTGCACACACAGCACACACACACATACAGACACAAACACACAGAGGTATGAGAGAAAAGGAATAATAGCTTTCATTGTTATAAGTACTTTAAATGCTTTTGATCAGAGTTGACAAATATAATTTTAAAATTTCAAGTTTTCATTCATATAAAAAATCTCATCTTTTTAGGAGAAGGCACATTTTCTCATATTCATTGGTCTTTAACTTTCACGGGAAGACAGATTTCTCCCATACTTCCCCCAAATTACATCCTTATCTACAACAAACCTCTCCTCCTTTTCTGTACTGAGAGCATGGTATTCCTCCTCCTCTGCAGCATTTTTATTATGTAGTTCCCTTCCTTTTCTTCTCTACTTTGTTCTCTTTATTTGTACTCGTTAAGCCCCAGTACTCCCCAAATTTCTTTTTTCATAAGCTGCTTATAAATATTTATCTGTCTGCTTTCTACCTGCTATCCATACATGCATAAACATTCATACCTTCACTCTCCAAATATATATATGCAGCACGTAAATGGTATTGTTATAAGCATTGTAGATTAAAAATTAAAAGGCACTTACAACCTGGTGGGGGAGGAAAGAAACCACATAAGGAATTCTATTTCAGTAGGATCAGAAGTAAAAAATATTCCTAAGTGAGAGATGAGACAGGGGGTCAAGTTAGCATCTCTGCTGGGGTAAGTTAAAGAACTTCCCACTGAGGAGGAGATACTTGAACTATAATTTGAAAGTTAAATATAACTTGCTAGACAGATGAGAAAGGCAAAGGGCATTCATGACTATGGGGCAGAGGGTCCTGAGCGGTCTTTTCACTCAGTAATCATTAACAGTTGTACCTGTAATTCATTATTATCTGCTGTGTCTTGAAATAACTGTAATCTGGAATCTTTTTTAACAATCTTACTCAAATTGTACTTTCAAAGTTCACAATAAAACCACTAGCCTCTTCTCAGGGAAAATTCTGTTTGAAACTTTGGTAGCAAGGTCCCAAAATACAGGAGGAAAGCACGGGAACCAATGCTGTGTTCCCTGCCCCACTGGAAATCTTGAAAAACCAAGGAGAAAGTATAACAAACGGAAGAACAGCTATAACTACATGCTATTATAGTTCTTTTCTTAGCTTTTTAATCTTTTTTTTCCCTTTGTCTTTAACTCTTCTTTCTTCTGCCCCTTAAAAATGGTTTCTTAAGAATTAATCTTTGATGCAGAAGTTCTACAGCCTTCTCCAAGGATCTCCTTAACTCTCTGAGGATTTCCTTAACTCTTTACGTGGATGAACTCCCATGGTGGTATCTCTAATCCCAATAACGTTCCCGAGTGGCAAATCTTAATTTCCAATAGATTTCTGGCTGCTTTCACCTAGAAATCCTACCAGCATCTTAGTGTTTAAAATATTCGGAGTTTTCTGATGTGTTGACTTGGCTAGGCTACAGCTGCCAGTTAATACGGGGTTTCAGTGAGACATAAATCTAGGTGTTGCTGTGAAGGTGTTCTGCAGATGTGACTACAGTCTAGAATCACAAGGCTCTAAGTAAGGGGGATTATTTCAGATAATTTAAGTGGCCCTGATTCAATCAGTGGAAAGCCCTTAAGAGCAAAGTTCGGGCTTCCCTGACAGAGAAGAAAATTTACGTGCGGACTGCAGCTTCAGTGGGTGCCTGAGAGCCCTAGTGTACCCTTCTCTCATGACCTGCCCCAGGGATTTCAAACTTGCCTGGCCACTTCTCACAGTTACATAAGGCAGTTTCTTGTAAAACATCTTTTAATATACATCCCCTACAGATTCTGCTTCCCTGGTTAGAATCTGACTGAGATGTACAGTCCCAAACTGGCCTCCTACAAGTTTCCCACTTCTGGTAAGAGCACTGCTGTCCTCTCATTATCAAAACATGACTGTTACTGCCTTACCTCCTCTACCTATTCCTTCCTTCTTACTTCAGTTGGTCTTCCCATATTGAGATTCTTATCATTTCAATTGTCTTGGTACAACAATAATAGCTTAATTTTCATAGAGATGGCATATTGTTCAAATTTTAGTGGTTCTCCCCTAGTCTAGCATAACATTTACTGTGCTCCCATATTAAATTCACATCACCTTTGCCATATTTACCTCTTCCTGCTCCCTGAAAGAAACCCTCTGCTCCAACCAAGCTGGTTACATCCCATTTCCTCTGCATGAGCTGACATGTTCTGCCTCCAAGCTTTTCCTTATGCTATCCCATTTACTTGAGATGTCCTTTCCTGTCTTTTCCCCTACCAATCCTTTAAGATTGCCTCAAAGCCACTCTCCCTACAACCAAGTCTGACCACCCTAAGCTGTAGTAATATTGCTCTCTAAATTCCCATATTATTTTCCTATAAAGAAGGAATTGACTATGAACTACTCTATGAAAACAGATTAATGCAATAAACTTTAAATAAAATCTTTCTCTTATATCTAACTTATCATTTGAATGTATACTTCCAAACCTCCCCTCAGCAGACTCCTGCCAGAGTGCTTTGTGAAGTGCTCACCGCATCTTCACTGAGTGAGCTGGTGACAGAATTTTAGTAACTAAAACTTAGAACATTAACTGTGATGTACCTTCAGGGAAGCCCAAAGTTGTTCTTATTAATTGGTCAGTCAGGTGAAAAACATTCCAGACAACACTGATTCTGTAGTGCTGGCCTTACACCAAGTTTATGACGTAAGGGAGAACAAAGAAACTTTTTTACTTAGGTAAAAACATAGTATCTTGCTGCCTGCAAGTATTATAATAAGCCTGCAATCCTAGCACTTTGGGAGGCCGAGGTGGGTGGATCACCTGAGGTCAGGAGTTCAAGACCAGCCTGGCCATCATGGTGAAACCCTACCTTTAAAAAAATAAATAAATAAATAAGCACAGATAAGAAATAAGAAGACATTTTATGCAGTTAGTTAAGCATGATGATGGCATAAAACCAAATAGATGTCAAGATTTCTTTTAAGACAAATGACTGAAACTAAATTGGGAATTATGGGAGGGAAAAATATAAATTACAAATGTATTAAACTCATCCTAAGTATATTTATACATTGATTCCATGGATAAACCTTGCTTCTGAAGATAATTATTAAATAAAACTGAAATTGGGAATTAATTTAATACAAGTATTACTCAAAATATAAAATAAAAACATGTAAACAAAACATAAGCAACATGTAGAAGACTCTTCTTGGATAATCTATAAAACCCTTCATTTGCAAAAGTATTCTCCATCAGATTTTAATTGACAGCTCTTTTAGAAAGAAGCAAGAAAGGAAGTTACAATAAATATTGACATTACTGCACAGATTATATGTTTAGTCTTTGGAGAACAGCACTGGTTTTGAATATATATGTATGTAAGACTGTCCTTTTCAAAAGAGTTCTGGGGATGGCTTTGACATAAACTCTAGTGGTGACAATAGTACACTTTCAATTTCAGCCAGACTGTTTGGACATCAGAATATCAGTGAATAAGAAAATAATTCAAGAAATAAATTATACTTCTACCCATACATTTTCTGAAAGCACAAAATAAATCTATTTTTTGAAATTTCATCAAATTATTAACACATACATTTTATTCAGACCTAAAAGCTGACATTTCCCTGGTCCTTGCCTGAACATAACAAAATAAAAGGCAAATTTTGGAAGCCTAAATAGAAAATGTGACTGATAATTTCAAAATGCAAAGTAAATGTACTTCTGAATTTTCAAAAGAAATGCTCGTATATTTGTACTGAATTGTACATAAAAAGCTATATTATATATAATATAGTTGACAAATTTTAAATAAGAATAAAGTTGCTTTAAAGAAAAATATAACTTTATGACACCATTAAGATGTATATTTTGGTACTAATGAGTTTAAGGACTGCTCAACTTCAAATCCAGCTTAAAAATCCCGTAAGTCCAGAGTTAAAGTTAATCATAGGTGGATATTACAATGCTATAAATAAATCTACAGCTGCAACATCATTTTCTAATTATTTAATCTACTGCATAATTTTTATATGTTTTCATTTTCATTTCATTATTTGCAATCTGAAGTATAACACTACCTTGGAAAACTGTTACACATCAATGAAAGCTTCAGACAAATACAGAAATTTGGCTTTTGGCTAGGTTTTGTAAAAAGCTATAAATTAACAAACTCCCCTTATAACTTGGTAAATACATACATGGAACATAGACTTACCTTTTTTTCTTGAAAAAATTAAGTATCAGCATTCAGTTGTTCTCAGGGGAAAGCTGAACACCAAAGAAGTTCTGACCTGGTTTAAATAACTTGTGCAGTCTCTGGCTGGAATATCTGTCTGAGCTGTCTGTGAACTGTCTTCTCTGTCTCTCTCCTCTCTCTCTCCTCCTCCCTCACCCTCCCGACTCTCTCTCCTTCTCATGCATATACACAATATAAATTGCTTCTGTCAAGAGCATTTTTTTTCTACAGCTTATTGTGGGACCATAAAGTGTAACATCACTAAGCAAATTTGCCACGTGTCATCTTATAAGTTTGAAAACTGCTAAAGGGCCACAATCTGAAAACTGCCACAGTCACAAAATTTTAAACAAACTATGTAACAAAGACATTTAAATCAAATGAAATGAAAACATGTTGCTTACTTTATTAAACACAATATAGCTTCTCCAATTAGGTAAGAAATCTCAGAGAAGTAAAGCTCAGGGCTAATACCTGATTTCCAGGATAAGCTTGTTTAAAAGGTTTTTATACAATTAAGAGGAAGGTTCCATATTGACCTCTTGTGTTGTACTCAGTTGGCACTTGCAACACATATTTAATACACTTAAGCTGTCAAAATTATCACTTTCAACATGTACTTATCAAATACTGATAGACTTCTGCTGCTTTCCCTTTGTCATTTCACATCCCACCCTCCTACCAGGAGAAAAGCATTAGAACACTGGCAATGCAAAAGCTTAGAAAAAAAAAGGTTCCAACTTTTGTTGAGCACTTTTTTACATACCATGCATTATGCTTAATGCTTTACACACATTTCCATTAACCCTCATCATAATTCTCTGGTATTGGTATTGCTATATTATACATGCATGAGAACTGAGGTTCAGAGTTAAGCAGTAGTAAATAGCAAAACTACCACCACAAGCAAAAACAAAACCCCCGAAAACACAAGCAAATTCTAAGGCTCATCTTCCAAAACGTGTGTAAGCTGTTTAAGCTCTTTTTATAACATCATTTCCAGGGGGGTATACGGAAGCAACAGGATCATTTTACAATAAGAACATATTTCTGTGTGTGGCTCCTCCTCACCTTCACAATGGCACTGAGGAATTAAAAACATTAGAGTCTAGAGTGTTCTGCTTTTTCTTCTTTTTCCCTCCAGGGCTGTGTCAACAGTATGAAGGAGTAAAAGTCAGCAGGATGACCATTTTTCATCGTTAACCAGGATAATCCTGGTTTATGCCTGTTCTAGCATATTACTAACGGTATCCCTCTTTTACTCACAAACATTCCAGTTTGGATGCTAAATTATATACTCAATAGACATATAAGTGGTAGAACCATACAAGTTAAAAAACTGCAAGTGATATCTTGGAATTTCGACAGGACTGTTATTAAAATTGAAATGGCAAGGGATGAGGTCTATGTAACTCAAAAGTTTAGCCTAGTGGCACCTTGGTAAACAATGTATCTGCCTTTCAGAATTTGGAGTACTTATCTGGGTTTATAGAAGGCAGCCATAGCCATGTGAAATGCCATGGTAAGGTGACCTGAATAAAGGCAGAAGATCAACAATGTTAAAATCCTGCCAGAGGCACCCCAGCAGGGACGAGAAGCCACAGAGAGAGGAGGTAAAAAAAAATGGCCTTCACAAGCACATACTGCAAATTTGAATAAATTAGAAGTAGAAATAAACTCACAGAACTTGTGGTTGGGCAAAGAGCACTTTTGTGCTTCAGAGTCCCCCACTGGCTGGGCACCTCTGTGCAAAGACCAAACCGCACCCCATTAGGTGGAGACTCTGGGTAGAAGGCTAGGGGAGCAGATGCTGTTGGTATCCTGGTTATGTCCCCCTGACATTCGTTGTTTCGTATGCAAGGATGCTACTTACTGGAAGCACCTCTAACACTCTGTTGAGGGTTCCTTCCAATTGTATAGTTAGCTGTGAGCATCTGGAAAGCAGGCATGAAGACGTCAATGACTTTGCAAGCAGTCCCATAGCCAAGGACAAATGAGAGATGTTGGATAAATGCTAGTTTCCTCACGCTCAGAGGAAACATTTCTCACAGTCTCCCATAGAACCCCAATTGCCTACAGCAGAAATCTAATAATTAAACACCACATATTGACTTCCTTTCCCTGTCTCATTTCCCCACAATCAATACTGGTGCTTCCCTGGGATCACCTCTCAAATAAACTACTTTCACTTAGATCTTTGTTTCAGGGTCTGTTTTTAGGGAAGCCTGACCAACACAGTTGCCAAAGAGAAGCTTACTCTACTTTGTAAGGCTGGAGGGCTATGTGGTTTAGCCAACATTTGAGAAAGGTAGAGAATTTTTCATTATTGATTAGTATTTTATAAAGATTAGAATGACGTAACTTTTATTTGCCATAAACTAAATGCCTCACATTTCACAGGTAGCATGTTGGGGACTGCACACAGAGTATAGCCTCCTTCAGATACTCATGCTCTATAAAACAATTTTTATACGGCTATCCATCTTGACTATTTTTAAAGGTGTAACTAGACCTTGATCAACAGAGAAATGTATCCCAATGATACATTCCCTTATTATAATGTATCAGAAGGGGCAGTAAGGTTTTACAAAAGAGTGTAAAAAGCTGGGTAAAGATATGCAAAAACCACAATGAAAACAAATGATGTCACTGGCCATATTAGGGCAGAAGAACAGGCAAGACAGAATAGAGTTATTCTAATAGAAGTAGGGGAGAGGGCTTGGCCTATTGCCAGGCTTGAAAAGGCAAAAGAAAAGGCCCAGAGTAGAGCAGTTGATGCCAGCTGACTCATCTGGATACCTCATGTTCCACAGAATCTGGTGAGGAAGGCACAGTGCCTCTAGGACCAGCAGTCTTGTAGTGTTTAAGCCCATAGGCATGTGAAGCTGTGTGGGGTGAGGTTGCCTTTCCTCCCTCCTTCTACCACCAAGTATTAAATCCAATAACCTTTGAAATCTGTTAAAGAAGGCCTGGTGTGATTTGAGAAGGAGCTTTCTAATACCCCAATTATCCCCTTAACCAGTTGGTTGATGCCAGAAATACCTGTAGTTAGGGAAACTGTTTCATTACACAATTTGAAATAAAATGCAAACCTCTGGTTAAAGAAAGAGGGCAAATGAATCTCAGCACAAAAGCAGTCAGTGAGGTATGCTTTCAATCCTTTCTGTATGTCTTTAGCAGTGCTTAACAGTATTTTTTTAAAAAAGAGTCACTGTCAATGAGAAGGCATACGTATCAAAACCCTTTTTAGAAGTTGTCTTTATATTTCAACTCCAAATATTTTTCTTTGTCCTAACTCTTTTTCTTGCATCCACTCTTGCCATTTCCTCTTGTCCCAGCCCCATTCTCCAAAGCATACAGGAAAAGCTTTAACTCTGCAAATCAAATTATGCACCATCTTTGCTCAAAATCCTTCAATGGCATTCTATTGTGCTTTAGATGAAACCAAAATTGTAAACATGGTCACAAGGCCTTACTGGACCCGGCCCTAACTTGCTCTTAAGAATGTTTTGGTGCCACTTTCTCCCTTTCTTCCTATACTCTACTGTTTTGACCTTAGGTTCACCTTTCCCATCCTAGGCCATTATCTATAATATTTCTTTTGTCTGAAGTCCTCTTCTTTCGCCTGCACTACTCCCTTCTGCCTTGATCACCCTTCCTCATCCCTCAGGTCTTGGAGTGTAGACTTCATTGCCACCAGTCTAGGTTAAACCCCCATGTAGGACACTCACAGGGCCCTACAACTTTTCATAACATTTAATGCACTTGAGATGACCATCCTGTTTCTGTCTTTCTGTTACATTATAAGATCCATGATGGTAAGGACCATGTCTGTCCTGCTTATTACTGTATTATCTAAGCTCAGCATAGTGCCTGGAATGTATCGGACTTTTAATAAACATATTTTGAATGAACGAATGAGCTGGGACTTGATCTAAGGTCTTCTGGCCCCAAATTCCATATCCTTTGTGCTACATCTCCCAGAACACATGGAACTGAACAAATGAACTAATAGGGAAAATGACATAAATAAAGATGAATAGAGTTGGTTAGAAATCAAACTTTGAAGACAAAATTTTGGCAAGAGTTCTACCTATTTATTTTTAATGTAGTCAAAAGATATAGAAGTGCTGAGTGAAGCATTCCATCACGTGGTTGTTCTATGTGCTATATGGGTATGTTAAACAATTGGGGATAAATTAGTTGGGATTAAGTGGGATGCAGTTTGCTTTTTTAAAAGTCTGTATTTTGTTGTCTTTACCCCCTCATTATACATAAGTATACATTTTAGTGTCTACTTTTGTATTCATAATTTTGTTTCTCCATTTTCTTAAAGAGGGCTTTCCACAAAATTCAGACCCTATAAAACCTAAATCTGTCTCTGGTAAGTAAAATAATGCTCCTCCATGTCATGATGTCCAGACTTGGAGTAAGGGAACCATGGAGCCAGTCCACTAATAAATATGGTAATACTCATTTTAAAATTTCTTTATGTTTTATCCTTAAAGAAAACTTAAGTGGTTTATTGTAAAAATTGTACTACTTCATCCTGAATTAAATTGGTAAGAAAAAAATGTGTTTAGTTTCTACTATTCAGAAACTGCAAAGTAGGAAAAGGATGGTATGACAAAGAATCCCTTTTCTTTTCTCAATGTTATAGTTCAATGCTTTGTTACATTTAAACTATATCTATGGATATCAGTCTGCTTTGGAATATTCACTAGCATTAAAGATGGAAAAAAACCATTAATTTGGGCAAAAATTATACAATACAATACAATACAATATAACACAATACTTGCCCTCCAAAGACATTCATGTCCTAATTTTTACAACCTGTGAACATGTTATGGTATGTTATATGGCAGTGAGGAATTGTGCTGGCAGATGGAATTAAGCTTGCCAAACAGCTGAAGTTATCCTGGATTATCTGAGTGAAGGCAGTGTAATTACAAGAGTCTTCATAAGAGGAAGAGAGAGGCAGAAGTGATGTGAGAAGGACTTCATCAGCCATTGCTTGCTTTGATGGCAGAAGAAAGAAGCCAAGGAATGTGGACAGCCACTAGAGGCTAGGAAGGCAAGAAAATAAGTTTTCTCTTAGAGCCTCCAGAAGTATTAGATTAGTGCAAAAATGATTACAGTATTTATCATTACTCTTAATGGCCAACAATTACTTTTGCACCAAGCTCATAACACAGCCTTGACTGTGTTATTGAAATACTTTGAAAATACTTGAAATGCTTTAAAATACTTTGACCCATTTTAGACTTCTAACCTCTGGAACAAGATATAAAATTTGTGATTTGTGTTAATTTATTATAACAGCAATAAGAAAGTAATACCAACCAGAGTGTTGGCTCACGTCTGTAATCCTGGCACTTTGGGAGGCCGAGGCGGGTGGATCACTTGAGGTCAGGAGTTTGAGACCAGCCCGGCCAACATGGTGAAACCCCATCTCTATTAAAAATATAAAAAAATAGCCAGGCATGGCAGCATGCACCTGTAATCCCAGCTACTCGGGAGGCTGAGGCAGGACTATTGCTTGAAACTGGGAGGCAGAGGTTGCAGTGAACT
>CAUYLG010051088.1:0-32807 GCA_963573385.1 Cacajao melanocephalus | reverse complement strand
CCCCTTTATTTTGAGCCTATGTGTGTCCTTGCACGTGAGATGGGTTTCCTGAATACAGCACACCGATGGGTTTTGACTTTTTATCCAATTTGCCAGTCTGTATCTTTTGATTAGGGCATTTAGCCCATTTACATTTAAGGTTAATATTGTTATGTGTGAATTTGATCCTGCCATTTTGATACTAGCTGGTTGTTTTGCCTATTAGCTGATACAATTTCCTCATTGTGTCAATGCTCTTTACCATTTAGTACGTTTTTGGAGTGGCTGGTACTGGATGTTCCTTTCTATGTTTAGTGCTTCTTTCAGGAGCTCTTGTAAGGCAGGACTGGTGGTGACAAAATTTCTCAGCAATTGCTTGTTCATAAGGATTTTATTTCTCCTTTGCTTATGAAGCTTAGTTTGGCTGGATATGAAATTCTAGGTTGAAAGTTCTTTTCTTTTTTTTTCTTTTTTTTAAACTTCCAAAAGAGATTTTATTACTGCAATGGTCTTTAGTTCCTGGCTTAGAAAAGGACGTAAATTTTAATTATTTTTGATGCTAAGTTGTTTACTAGTATTTTCTACATGACTTTCTTTCTACAAAATACAGATTCATTACTTTTTTTTTTTTTAATTGCATTTTAGGTAGAAAGTTCTTTTCTTTTAGGATGTTGAATATTATCCCCCACTCTCTTCTGACTTGTAGGGTTTCTGCAGAAGGATCTGCTGTGATTCTGCTGGGCTTCCCTTTGTGGGTAACCCCACCTTTCTCTCTGGCTGCCCTCAGCATTTTTTCCTTCATTTCAACCCTGGTGAAACTGACAATTATGTGCCTTGGGGAATATTTCTTCTTCTTGAGGAATATCTTTATGGTATTCTCTGTATTTCCTGGACTTGAATGTTGACCTGCCTTGCTAGGTTGGGGAAGTTCTCCTGGATAATATCCTGAAGAGTGTTTCCAGCTTGGATTCATTCTCTCCATCACATTTAAGTACACCTATCAAATGTAGATTAGGTCTTTTCACATAATCCCACATTTCTTGGAGGCTTTGTTCATTTCTTTTCACTCTTTTTTCTCTAATCTTGCCTTCTCATTTTATTTCATTGAGTTGATCTTCGACCTCTGATATCCTTTCTTCTGCTTGGTCAATTTGGCTATTGAAACTTGTGTATGCTTCGTGAGTTCTTGTGCTGTGTTTTTCAGCTCCATCAAGTAATTTATATTGTTCTCTAAGCTGTTTATTCTCGTTAGCATTTCATCAAACCTTTTTTCAGGGTTCTTAGTTTCTTTGCATTGGGTTAGAGCATGTTCTTTTAGCTCAGAGAAGTTTGTTATTACCCACCTTCTGAAGCCTGTTTCCGTCAATTCATCAGACTCATTCTCCATCCAGCTTTGCTCCCTTGCTGGTGAGGAGCTATGATCCCTTGGAGGAGGAGAGGCATTCTGGTTTTTGGTGTTTTCATTCTTTTGTGCTGGTTTCTTCCTATCTTTGTGGATTTATCTACCAATGGTCTTTGTAGTTGGCAACTTTCAGATGGGGTCTCTGAGTGGACGTCCTTTTTGTTGATGTTGAAGTTATTTCTGTTTTTTAGTTTTCCTTCTAACGCTCAGGCCCCTCTGCTGTAGGACTGCTGGAGGTCCACTCCAGACCCTTGCCTGGGGATCACCTGTGGCAACTGCAGAATCGTAAGGGCTGCTGCCAGTGTCTTCTTCTGTTATCTTTATCCCAGAAGGATACCTGCCAGATGTCAGCCTGAGCTCTCCTTTATGAGGTGTCTCTTTGGATATACAGGGGTCGGGAGCTGCTTGAGGAGACAGGAGACAGTTTGTCCCTTATAGGAGCTCAAGTGCTGAGCTGGCAGCTCCATTGTTCCATTCAGAGCTGCTGGGAAGGTATGTTTAATTCTGCTGCTGCGGAATTCGTAACCACCTTTTTTCCCAGGTGCTCTGTCCTGGGAAGGTGGGGCTTTATTTATAAGTTCCTAATGTGCTGCTGCCTTTTTTCAGAGATGCCCTGCCCAGCCAGGAGGTAGCTTAGTCACAGTCTGCCAGCAGAGGCATTGCTGAGCTGCAGTGGGCTCTGCCCAGCTGCTGTGTGAACTTCCTTGCAGTTTTGTTTATAGAGGTATAGTTAGAACTGCCTTGGTAATGGTGGTCTGCCTCAGTAATGGTGGACTGCCTCAGTAATGGCAGTCTGCCTTGGTAAGAGCGGACTGCCTCGGTAATGGCAGACTGCCTGAGTAATGGTGGACTGCCTCAGGAGTTGGCGGACTACCTGAGTAATGGTTGACTGCCTCAGTAGTTGGCAGACTGCCTCGGTAATGGCAGACGCTCATCCCCCCACCAAGCTGGGCCGTTGCGGGTCCAACTGCACTTGCTGTGAAACTCTCAATCCAGAGCGTTTCAGATTGCTGGTCTTTGTGGGGGTGGGAACCGCTGAGCCAGATCACCTGGCTCCCTGTTTCAGCCCCCTTTTTTTTTCAGTTGAATGGGCAGCTCTGTCTCCTAGGCGTTCCAGGCACCAGTTGAAACAGCTGCCCAGATTTGTGTGAGTTTTTTTGCAGACACCCACTGCACTGGCTGAAACAGTCATGCTGAAACCCCATGGCACTTTTCAGCCCTGGAATCTCCTGGTCTGTGGGCAGCAAAACTCGTTTGGAAATGTGGTGATCACTCACCCTCTGCATTGTTCTTGCTGGGAACTGCACTCCAGAGCTGTTTCCATTTAGCCATCTTGGCTAAACCTGACTTTAAAAAGCTGAATTTGGACTACTCAGTTGAGTGGAAAATATTCTTGAGACAGTTTTTGTGGTATTGTCTACAGTGACCAAAACAAAGAAAAAAATAACTAGAAAAACTGGAAAGAAAAAAATAACTCAAAAAAAAATGCTGATCAGTAAGGAATCTGACTGATTTTTTAAATGACTAAAATCTATCTCTATATTGAACTGGAAGACTCTGTAAAATACTGTTAGATGGGGCAGGAGCATGGGGTGGGGGAAGCAAGCTGCAGAATAATGTGTTGGTAAGTAATAATACCAACAACTGAAGAAGTGGTACAATCTCATTTAATAAATCAATAGAAAAAAATCTCGGTAAGATTAAAAGTAATGAATATTTATTGACCACTACAATGTACCATGCATGATTTTAAGCAATTAACAAGTATGGCCCTATGAAGTAGGTACTATAGAGCCATCTGAGTCTTGGGACCAGGTATGTTTTGTAAGTCAGAATACTTTGAATTTTAGGAAGTAATATAGTGATATAGTGCTGTATTAGTTATCTATTGCTGTATAGCAAAATGCCTAAAACTTAACAGCTTAAAATAACACACAAAAAAAGGTATTATCTCACAGTTCCTAAGGGTCAGAAATCTGGGGAAGGCTTAGCAGCTTAGCTAGGTGCCTCCATCTCAAGGGGTCTTGACCTTGGTTACAGTCAGGATGCCACCCAGGGCTGTGGTGTCATCTGAAGGTTTGACTGGGGCTGGGAGGATCTGCTTTCAGTCTCACTCACATAGCTGTGGCTCACCTTAATTCTTCACTTGAACTTTTCTACAGAGTTACCTCCCACTATGGCGGCCAACTTCCCCCAGGGCAAGCAATTCAAGAGAGGATGAGAGAAGGCATCCAAGATGGAAATTATATCCCATCTAATCTAATCTTCAAAGTGGCATTCCATCACTTCTGCCATATTCTGTTCATTGGGAGAAAGCCAACAAGTTCAGCCCACATTCACAGGGAGAGTTTACACAAGGGCATAAATACCAGGAAGAGAGGCTCATCGGGGCTCATTATGAAGGCTGCCTATCCCAGAAGCACTTGCCATGGATTATCTAATCCTTCAGTGGGGTCTGGGATAGCAAAAGCATATCAAAAACATTGTTATTTCCACATCAAAAGGTGTGAACATTCTCACTAGATGGGATAAATAATGACTATAAATAGCATTCTGTCAGTTTGGGACAGATTTTGCTTCCAAATGAGTTACAAAAACACTTTTGGCTTTCAGAGCCTTTTAGGTTTCAAAAGTATGAAAAAAGATTAGATATCTGTCTTATTATCCCTCACTCTACAGATAACAGGTGCCAGGGCACAGAGAGGCTAAATGCGTGTATATGTGCTGTGTATCTTTGCATGAGCATGGGCAACAACAGAAACCCACATACATCAAGCTCTTAACACTGGTGTTCCCAGATCATTGGAAACGGAAGGATAGAGGTTTCTATACATGTCTTCATGAATTATTACAAAATCATACAGTAGCCCTCTTCATAATTTTTAAATTAATAAAGTAAATTAATATTGAAGGGTTAAGTGACATTTCTGCCATAAGGCAAGCAGCTTACATTTATGTTACAAGAGCCACAGATTTCATGCAGAGTAATGTTCACTTCTAGCACACAGGATTGTTTAAACCTTGTGATATCATAAAACGGAAGAAAAGAGTAAGAATAACAAAAAGAATAAGAGAAACAAAAGTATGGTAAATTAAAGGCATTTCCTCAGCTTACACATGGTTGGGAGTAGTCAAGATAGGACAGAAATGAGCCCACTGTTTTATAAAACACCAAAGAAAGTGTTGGGGTGTGGGGGAAAGAATTCTGATTTGATATGATTGTAGTGTGAGTTAATGAAAAACACTGCATCATTTAAAGGTTGGCCAACCTTAATTAGAACACAAATAGCGGTGAGACTGAAACTTTATTTTATACCTTTTAAGCTATTCTCTCTCTTCTGGTTTGCACTGATTCTTAATCAAAATTTTGAGCATGTATTAAATATTATAGGAAGGAGAGAGTTAGTTCTTTATTTCAGATTTCACTTTTTTATGACCTGTTTAAACAGATAAAAACTGACTTTAATAACTGCAAGCGATATTAGATACAGTGAATGGCCCTACTTCTGATTCAGTATATGTTTAACAAATTAAGCATTGTGCCTTTATGATTAAAGGTAAAGTGCTTAGCCAGGCATGCCGAGAAATTCATACAATCTCCTTTAAGGGACAGTGATAAGCCTAACGTCATTGGCTTCTATTGTAATACTGGAACTTTAATGTAACACCTCAATTCCGAATACATTCCCTTCAGACTCTGAAGTGGCTTTGAGATTGTGACATGGCAGACATCTTTTTTCAAAGCACATGTTAGGGGCCAAGATAGAAGGAAATCCACAGGACTGCCAACAGGGCAGCCAAGGCTGTCTTGTCATGCCTTAGCCTGCCACAAGGTGGCGATAAGTCCCAATGGCGATTACATATTTTTTATTAAGCAAAATGGGCATTCTCTGAAATTTGTGATATGACTATTGTAGGCCTCAAGGAACTCATTCCTTCTACCACCCAAGAACCACCTTTTTTCCCAAGAGAAAAGTATTCCTGAGTGTATTTTATTTTTAAGACATAATGAGGGATGATATTATAAGAGCCAATGGTTTACGCACTAAAATGGTACAGGATGGGGGTGAAGATCAACCACCCAACTAGGTTCAACTCCCAACTCTGCTACTTAATGGCTGTGGTGTCTTGGGCAAATTACTTGTCCTCTCTGTGTCTTAGTTCCTCCTCTATAAAACAGATACAGTAACAGAACCTAACTCAGAAAGCTTATGGAAGGCAGTAAACTCTTGGAATACTGCATGGCACATAGCAAACATTTCTTAAGAGGTAGCAATCATTCCTATGTGCACCCTGAGAATGGGTCCTTTTCTAGCTATTACACCAGGCATATTTCACTGAATCCTGCCAACAACCATGAGAGTAAGGACCAGCATTAGACCCACTTAACAGATGAGGAAACCAAGGCTAAATAAGTGAAATGAATGACCCAGGGTCCAAGTCTATGGCAGAACTAGGATGTGAAATCATATCTACCCAACTTTAAATCCATGTTCTTAACCACTGTATCATGCAGGCCCAATATTACAAGCAATAAAAATCACGAACTACAGAATTCAAACTAAGACAGAATAGCAATTGCACTACTTTGCACCCTCCAATAAAATGGGTTTTCTTCTCTCAAACATAATTCTATTTCCTTTCCTTTACATGGTTTACCTCCCCTAAATTAAATTTCTGCCTTAACATTTATTCCTGAAACCCACAGGAGGTTATCTATAACCTAAAATAACCTAAATCTTTAAAAATTTCTGAGATATAATTTTGAGATGAACTTAAGAATCTCCCACTAAAACAGGGTTAGATTATTTAAAAGTCAAAAAAAGATGATTCCACAATTCTGCACAAGATAAAAATAGAATTCCAAGTCCTCTACCCAAAAAACTGCACCACCTTCCAACTGCTGAGTTTTTTTTCCCATCAGTCCTTGAAATGACCTTGGTTTAATTACCTGCATCTCAATGAGTGAATCTACATAGAAAGTGAAGGTTAATTAATGAAGGATCGTTTCTTTCTCTAAGCCCACCAGGCAGTGGCTGACAGCAAGTCTCATCCACACAATATTATCCTATATCTCATTAGAAATGGTCAGATTGATGTGCTCGCTTTGGACCAGGGGAAAGAAAGAAAATAGTTTACTAATGATGGCCACTCACAGTGAGTGGTCACAATGCTTCCCACCTGGCACCTTTAACCTTGAATGGCACTGCCCCTAAACTCACAGACTCCAAAATGTTATACCCAGGTAGAAATGCAGAGATCAATTCTAATGCGGTTCAGGCACTTGTATACCAGCTGCACTGTTGTCACACAACTCCTATATTATTATTCTCTTAACACCCTTGTGTTTATATATTTTTTTAAACTGAGTTGTTCTAGAACAGTTTGCCAGTCTCAGCACTGATGATATTTGAGCCCAGTGATTCTTTGTTGTGGGGGCACCCAGTGCACCATACATAGGATGTGTGGCAGCACCCCTGGCTTCTACCCACTGACTGCAATGGCCAGAGATTTCTCCAGACATTGCCAACTGTCCCCCAAGAGGCATAAGTGACCCACTTGGGAACCACTGGTCTAGGAAAAAATGAAGTTTTTACAGTTTATTTTAGTTTTTCATGTTGAAATAATTTCAGACTTAAAGGGAAAAATTTGCAAAACTAGTATACCTGTACACTCTTCACCCAGATTCCAGATTCCCAAAATGTTTCCATTTCACATAACCATAGTCTAATTATTAAAAAGCAGGAAATTAACATGAATAATTTACAGATCTTACTCAAATATAACCAAATGCCCACCAATGCCATTACCTGGTCCAAGACTCAATCTAGGATCCAAACCAAGACCCAACTCAAGATCCCAATAAAGACCCAACCCAGGATTCAAACCAAGACCCAATCAGGGATCCAAACCATGACTCAACCAGGATCCAAAACAAGACCCAACCCAGGACCCAATCCAAGACCCAACCCAAGATCCAAAACAAGACCCAACCCAGGATCCAAACCAACACTCAACCCAGCATCCAAACCAAGACCCAACCCAGGACCCAAACCAAGACTCAACCAGGGATCCAAACCAAGACTCAACCAGGGATCCACACCAAGACCCAACCCAGGATCCAAACCAACACCCAACCCAGGACCCAAACCAACATCCAACCAGGGATCCACACCAAGACCCAACCCAGGATCCAAACCAACACCCAACCCGGCATCCAAAACAAGACCCTACCCAGGATCCAAACTAAGACCCAACTGAGGACCCAAACCAAGACCCAACCCAGGATCCAAACCAGGACCCAACCCAGGATCCAAACCAAGGCCCAACCCAGGATCCAAACCAAGACCCAACCCAGCATCCAAACCAAGACCCAACCCAGGATCCACACCAAGACCCTACCCAGGATCTAAACCGAGACCCAACCAGGGATCCAAACCAAGACCCAATCTAGGATCCACACCAAGACGCAACCAAGGACTCAAACCGAGACGCAACCAAGGGCTCAAACCGAGACTCAACCCAGGACCCAAACCAAGAACCCACCCAAGACTCAAACAAAGACCCAACCCAGGACCCAAACCAAGAACCCACCCAAGATTCAAAGCACATCCATACCAGTGTTTCATGCAATTGTCATGCCTCCTTAGTCTCCTCCAATCTGTGACACAACCTCAGTCTTTGTCTCTCAGGACCTTAACATGATCAAAGAGCAATGACCAGCTACTTCATAAAATATCTCTCAGTTTTCGTTTGTCTGATGTTTTCTCATGATTAGTTTAAGTTAAAAATTTTTGACAGTGGTGTTGCACCTTCTCTGTGCCTCGTGTCAGGGGTGTTTAATGTTCTATTAACTTTGGTCTCTTCATGAAAGCAGCATCAGCCTCTTCTCCACTGTAGAGGTATTATTTCTTCCTTTGTACTTAATAGTGTCTTGTGGGGAGATTCTTTTAGACTATGAGACTATGCAAATATCCTGTTTCTCACCTTAATTTTACCCACTAATTTTAACAATCACTGATGATTCTTGCCTGCAACAATAATTACTGTGGTGTTGGCCAAATGGTAATTTTCTATTTCTGTCATTCAGAATTTATAATTGGAATTCCACTGTACGGAATAGCTGGTTTTTCTCTCCCCATCTTAAAGTTATTTTTAAAGGAAGTTGTGACTCATTACCATAAATGAAAAACCAGAATTAAAACAATTTTATGATAAATAATAACAGTAAAAACAAAAATTCAATGAAAAAAATTTCAATTTCTAGCTATAGCCCTTAAAGCTCCCAATCTGAAGTATCATTTCTCTTTGTTAAAAAAGACAGATTAACAAGCATTAGAAAGGCATTTAAGAAAGCCTACTAGAATCAAACTGAACTTCTCCTTGACATACAATCAGAAGAACTGGAAAGCATATACAAATGAATCACTCTGCAATTCAACAATATTTGGTGTTGGACCTAAATAGCACCTAAGATCTTCTCATCTTTCTCCAGTGGTGTGTGACCTGCTTTCAGGAAAACTAGCTAGCTTCTGCCATTTCTAGATGAAGTAACTGAGGTCCACAGAAGATAAATTACCTGCTTGACAGTCATTGATAGAGGATTTTTGCTACAAGGAACAATAGTAACTTAAAGAAGCCTAAGAGACAAGTGCTGGGGGTGAAGTGGGTTGGTGGGTGGAGATTTGTTATCAGTATGGTACTGTGTCTCATAAAAACCAATGGTAAGATTGCAGTCAGACTAGGGAGGAACTGGAATCTGGAAAAGAACTGTGCCCAGGGCCTCTGCCTCTCATTTCTTCTTTTCTCTGTGCATCTATTTTATTTTTCTTTCCCTGTATCCTTCTCTCCCTTATACATCTCATAGCTATCTAAGCTTCTCAGTTCACATAGCAAAATATGGCAACCCCAGGACAACCAAGTTCACCATACCACACTCAGAATTCTCATCAGGTCTCCCTGGGTCCCAAATCTAAACTCCTGAAAAGGAGAATCGGATTGGCATAACTTAGGCCAGAAGAACACCCTTGGTCCAACCGCTGTGATGAAGGAGGAGCACTGCTTAATTCAAACATCCCTAAACAAGAACAGCAGAGCAAGCATGTGCATCCAAAGGGCAGGAAAACTGCTTTCTTAATCACCAGTCCAGTTTCTTAAAATAATTTCCCAGCATTAGTCATTGGTATATCAGCCACCCACATACCACCTACCCTAATTTTTCTTTATACTTTTTTCTTTGACCTGACTCAAATAAAAGCATTGAGTCAAGAAACTTACAATAGTATGACCTTAAATAAGAAAATCCCATTTTTTTTGAATACTCATTAAAATACATACATATTACTAAAACCAAGAATGTACATCCTGGTACTGGATAAAAGTTCCCACGTTAAACATCCCTTGCCTCTGTAAATGCTCAGCACTCTATCCTTTGGAGTCTCTGTCCTCTGTTTATTATGTCCCCTGCAGCCAAAACATTCTATGTTCAAATCATTCCGTTTTCAATCCATCCTGGCTTTATTCTTCCTAAAATTAAATTTTTTTCTGACTTGAAGAGTTGCACATCGTTGAAAAATTGACTTTTGACGTTTCTTTGAGCTCTTCACACCAATCTTTTTTTTTTTTAAATAAACCCGCTCCATTTTTTACTTGTTTTAACTGGTGTTGCTTCTAGGTGGATATTCTTAGTGGGGCAGGAGGAGAGTTCTTAAGGGTGGATTTGGTACACGTTTTCAGCTTCAATTTTAAAGGTCCACGCAGATAATTATCTAATATGTACTTTGGAAGGTCCGAAGTTCTGAGGATTAAACGAGAAGACCTTGATCTTGCCCTCAAGGAGGAGCCCTCAGGATCTTGAACAGGGACAGAAACCAAAGTAGGCAGTCACAGGGAGCATGGTAAGTGCTCTGTGGAGGTCCAACTGCCCCGTTCCTGCCATAGAGTGAAGGCAAAGAGGCATTAGTCCATCCGAGAAGTCTGGGCAGGCTCCAGGAAGAACAGGGCACCCAAGCTGAGACTGAAGGATTTGCAGAAGGCCAGAAAAAACAAGAAGAGAAGAGATCACCCTAAAGAGGAAAGATCTGTCTGTGTGGAATAAAACAGGAAAGAACCACATGGCCAAGGGGGCAGCTGGTGCTGCCAGACAATCAATTCAAGGACGAAGTGGAGTGGGGTGAGGCTGGAGATCAGGCTCCAGGCTCAGCTCAAAGGCCACACTGGAAGACATATCTGCTAATTTAAATTTTTTTCAAAAATGAACATGGCGCCTAGACAGAGGCCAAGAGAGGAGACCCAAGAATAAAGAACAAGAGGAGGAGTCTCAAAACCTGTGCCCAGAAACATTGGTCCTCATCATGTTCACTCATGTCACCCATGTTCACTGATGTAACCAAATATGTTTGGGAAATACTAAACTAGATTTTTTCTTTTTTCTTTTTTTTTTTTTTGAGACCGAGTTTCACTCGTTACCCAAGCTGGAGTACAATGGCACGATCTTGGCTCACTGCAACCTCTGCCTCCCAGGTTCAAGCGATTCTCCTGCCTCAGCCTCCTGAGTAGCTGGGATTACAGGCATGTGCCACTATGCCAGGCTAATTTTTTGTATTTTTAATAGAGATGGAGTCTCAACATGTTGGTCAGGGTAGTCTCGAACTCCTGACCTCAGGTGATCTACCTGCCTTGGACTCCCAAAGTGCTGGGATTATAGGCATGAGGCACCTCGCCTGGCTGACTAGATTTTTTTCTTTTTCTTTCTTTTTTTTTTTTTTTTATGTAGATGGAGTCTCACTCTGTCACCCAGGTTGGAGTGCAGTGGCATATTCTCAGCTCACTGCAACTTCCTCCTCCCCGCAGGTTCAAGTAATTCTCCTGCCTTAGCTCCCCAAGTAGCTGAGACTACAGGGGCACGCTTCCACGCCTGGCTAAGTTTTTGTATTTTATTAGAGATGGAGTTTTAGTATTCATATGAATACTAAAGTGAAGGAAGCAGGCACTGACCTCCATCATGTTAAAATGCAGATTTAGATGCAATTGGCCTGGAATGAGGCCTGAGAATCCACATTTCTAACTTTCATAACAAGATTCTAAGTCATAGACACTTTTGTTTAAAGGCAATCTCTGGTGACTAACGTTCTTCAAGATGAGAAAATCCCCTTGGAAAAGTGGAAGACATCATCCAACCATCAGCAATCTATTCCCTGACCATTTTGCATTTGGAAACAAAGAGAATTCCAAGGAATCCATGTTAGTCTCTGCTAAAAAGATGCTGTAGTTTAGATAGAAAATTGATACTTAATGACAAGAAATAATTCATAAACAATAAAACGACATATTATAAAATTTATTTTTTCAGCATGTCTTATTGAGCATCTCCTATGGGCTATCTCTATTTGATGGCTGGAAGATAGCATTGAAATAAATGATCAAAGTCCAGCCCTCACTATTTTTACATTCTAGAAAGGGCACAGATATATAAATAAACAAGTAAATACACAGAAGTTACAGAGAAAGAGAGAGCAATGGGAAGGAGACAGGACATGCCTGTGGGAGGTGGGAAGGGGGTTGTCCCATAGGTAGGTGGGTCTGGGTAGGCCTCAGTGTTAAGGTGACATTTGAGCAGAGCCTTGGAAGAACGGGGCAGAAGGAGAGGTGTGGCTATCCGAAAGGAAACCATTTAAGTCAGAGGAAACAGCAAAGTCTTAAAGCTGCAGCAGGGTTGGAATGTTCACAGAAGGTTCACATAAACCCTAAGAGGTTTCCATAGCTGGGACAGAGTGTGTGAGGGAAACAGTGATAGGACATGGGATGGTAGGACCAGTTGGGGGCATGGGATGCAAATCACATTGGCCCTAATCGGCCATTGGAGGACTTTGGCTTTTCCATGGCTTGACAAACAGGGGGCACTGGGGAGTTCTGAGCAAAGTGACTTCATTTTAAAAGGCTCTTTTACACTGTTGGTGGGAGTGTAAATTAGTTCAACCATTGTGGAAGACAGTGTGGCGCTTCCTCAAGGACCTAGAAACAGAAATTCCATTTGACCCAGCAATCCCATTACTGGGTATATACTCAAAAGATTATAAATCATTCTGTTATAAAGACACATGCACATGTATGTTCATAGTGGCACTGTTTACAATAGCAAAGACCTGGAACCAACCCAAATGCCCAATGATGATAGACTGGACAAGGAAAACGTGGCACATATATACCATGGAATATTATGCAGCCATACAAAACAATGAGTTTGTGTCCTTTGTAGGGACATGGATGAATCTGGAAACCATCATTCTCAGCAAACTGACACAAGAACAGAAAATCAAACACTGCATGTTCTCACTCATAGGCGGGTGTTGAACAATGAGAACAGATGGACACAGGGAGGGAGCATCATACAATGGGGTCTGTTGGGCAGGAGGCCAAGGGAGGGACACTGAGGGGTGGGGAGGTCGGGGAGGGATAACATGGGGAGAAATGCCAGATGTAGGTGACAGGCGGATGGAGGCAGCAAACCACATTGCCATGTGTGTACCTATGCAACAATCCTGCATGATCTGCACATGTACCCCAGAACCTAAAGTATAACAAAAAAAAAAAAAGGTTTCTTTTAGATGCTATGCAGAATTTGAGTGCAGGGGCCAGTGGTAGAGACCGGACGCTCATCTCAACCTCTGCAAATAAACCAGCTAAGCAATCATGGCAGGTTGGCTGCTGGTGGTGTCAGTGGAAATGGTAAAAGGCAATTGGTGTCTGGATATATTTTGAAACTGGCACCAACAGCATTTCAGAAGATTAGATACGGGGCATGAGAGAAGGCACAAAGTCAAAGCTATATGTAAGGGCTGTGACACGGGCAGTAGCATGGATGGAGTTTGCAGTTTCCTAAATGGGAAAAGACTTCAGGAGCTGTAAGGTAGGAGGCTGGCAATTAAGGACTCTGTTTTGGACACATTAAGTTTGCGGTGTTAATGAGATACAACCATGTGGAGACCTGGAGGGGACAGTTGGAGAAACAGGTTGAGGTTCAGGAGAAGGACCCAGGCTGGATAGATTGAGTACTATAGACTCAACGTGTTAGTTCATTACCTGGACAGAGTAGGAATTCACTAAATAGGCATGAATGTCATGGTTGAGGCCAGCAGAAATATTTGCTTAACATTGGGGAAAAACTGGGCCTTCGCACGCTCTAATGGTGGGTCAATAACATTTCCACATGAGAAGAAAGCACTTTTTTTTTCTTGTTCCAAGTGATCTGTAAAATAAGTTAGGGTGGTTTCACTCAGGTTGTTTTCCATCTCCAAGATAACATTAATAAACAAATTTGAAATCACACAAGTATGAGCATAAATTATTTACAGTGTGCTCGAAGAGCTCAGAAGGGCTTTGTAAGGTAAATAATTTATAAACTCATAGAAAGAGTTTCTTTTTTCACTAATTAAGGATGAAAATTTTACCAATAAATCATGAGCGGTTTCGGGAAGTACGTGGAATGGAGATCAATTCAGCACAACAAACATTTACTGAAAAACTATGTGCCAAGCCCTTGGCTGAAGAGGGATGATTCAGAGATCTGTGTGAGGGGTTTCTGCTTTTAAGGAGCTGTCTGGGCAGTGGGAGACTAGCATCCTTGGGGTTAAGTGCACACACTGCTGTAGACATTGGTACAGCTCAACAATGAGTTCTGGGGTTGCGCTTGGCAGGTACTTGGTAGGATGGTAACCCCTGCCCACCCCGAGAGAAGGCATGACTATGTGGTTTGTGTTAGCCAATGAAATGTAAACAAAATTTACAGGTGTTACTTCCAGATGGTAGCTTTAAGAGGCGCTGAGTGATTTACCATGTTCTGGTCCTCTGTTGCAGTGATGAGGGTCACTGTTGAAGTGCTGATTCTTTCAACTTAGGTACCTGGGTGATTGTTAGGAGCAGAGCATTTCTCCCACTCCACCCAGATAGCCTGTTGCATTTACAGCACAAGCATGAAATAAGCTTCACTGTATTCAGGCACTGATACTTGGGGTTGTTAGTCACTGCTTCCTAACCCATCCTGAAGGATACCCATCCTATGTTGATAAAGGGTGCATCCTTTGTGAATTTCCACCTTCCTCATGCCCGTGGATCCTCCATTCTTTGAGCCTTTAGTTATCTACCTCTGTTTTAAAATCTAATGTCTTCCCTGACTGAGCTTGTTTTTCCAAATATTTTATCTACATTCACTTATAGAAACAAAGTCATAGATCCAAGACATCATGTGAATACTTTCCACCACTCCTCAATTTATTTAAAAGCTCTATTTTCTACCTAAAAACCACCTTTTTAAAAATCTCCACTTGTCCTTCTACTTTCATCACCTGTAGGTTTTTCTTGTTCATATCACATTTTTCACCACAAGCCAATTTGTAGTTGTTTTTGTTGTCATTGTTGTCACTTTCACAAGAATTTCCAGGTATGTGAGAAGAATAAGGGCAAAGATCATGTAAAATCTGGATTTGAGTTGACTAAGGGGCTCCCTTCTGCACCCTGACCTCATTTTAATATGTTAAAATTGAATCTTAGCTAAAGTCATAAATGACTATTCCTTAAAGGCATTCAAGGGCCAAAACTTAGTGAAACTATAAAGGAACATATTGTTTTCATGTGTCTTCTTGCCTGCCATCTTTCTAGCACTTAGAAAATGCCTAAATAAATATTGTAGACACTAAATAAATATTGTAGAAGGAAGGAAGGAAGAAAGGGAGGGAGGGACTAGAATGCAGCCTGGTGCATGCAAAGACAGAGGTAACTATTACGCAAGAGTGTGCTATGAATACCCAGAGGAGGTGCAGGAGTTGCAGAGGGTGAGGCAGAACATATGACAGCTTCCTGGAGAACACATGAAAACAAAAGCCAAAAGATACTTTTCTTAACAGTCCTGAGAAAGTTCCACCATTACTAATTTCAGACCATAAGAATTTCTATATAGGTCAGCAGTTTCTCTAATGGTTTGGCAAATCTCTGGATCAAGGGCAAATGCTACCTATAGCAAAGATACGGGGTATTTCCTTAAGAGCAACGAAGTGCCATTTCAACTGTTATGCTAGTTTGACTTGGGAAAGGTCAAGGCAAAGAGGAAAAATGCTTATAGCCGTGGAGGGGTCAAGATGTGGGGCTGCTGGGTGGAGTTCATGGAGGCCTTGAGCCTGCCTCCCCCCACACAAAATCCATTATTCTTCCTCAAAAGTCACCACAAGTAAGCAATAGTAAAGCATCTCTGTTTTCATTAATTGACATTTTCTCTATCTTAATATGATGAAAAGCAACCTTTCCAAATAGCTATTTATATTGATCTGCAATGCAACCTAAATTCTTTGTTCTCTCAATGTAAATTCAGCTTTGAGACAAATGCCATCACCACCACCAGGTTGCTCTCTCTCAGTGTCTCTTGTTCTGAATTTTGGAACAGACCCTGACGTATAGTAGAATATTCATTTCCAGCATCAGCACCAATCAACACAGTAGTCATATCCTCAGAGCCCCTCTCCAACCCCAACCCTGACATGGGTATTGTCATATCCTGTGTTTCACTGCAGGCCTGGAGATAGTAGACGTCCTCTCTGTCTTTATTAAGATTAGTATTTGACTGCAAGGATAGAAAACCCAAAATAACCGTGAGTGATGTTTCCTAAGTCTGGCACTAGGAAGCCCAAGTTGACATGATGGACAGAGGGACAGGGTTCCAGGGTCTCTCTGCCTTGTTGCTTCCCCATGTACCGCTTCCATCCCCATGATTGCCTCATGGTCCAAAATTACTGCTGGAGCACCAGACATTATATCCACATTCCAGCCATCAGAAAAGAAGGACCAGAGGCAAAGAAGCACCCATCACCTTCTTTTGAATATACTTCCAGGAAGTTATCACTTCCTCTTAGGACTAATTGAACGAGAACTTAGATTCATGGTCTCACTTATGAACAAGAGAACATGGGAAAATTTGCTTTGTTTGGGGCTGCCATGTGCCACTTAACAAGCGAAGGTCAATCATGGGGAATACGCGGGGAATAGCATTGGGGGATAATTGGCACTTCCACCCACTTCAATATGGTTTATGCCAAATTTTAATTTGTCTTACTCTGCTTCTTCTTAAGTGCTAAGAAAAATAATGAGATATATAAAGTTTTCTGAAACCATGAAACCGAACTCATTTACCTTTATAATTTTCTATTAATCTACCACCAGAATTCATTTTGCATTTAATTCCAGCCTCTAACACTTTAATACCATCTCTTTAGTCTTTACACATTAGTGGTCTCACTCATGTCAGACTTTTTCATCTCCTTTATGTTCATTTATTTTAACTTTTAGTGGTCTTCTAGCCAATCCTTTATCCTTTTTATTACAAGAGCATGAAATTTTATAATCCCCTAGAGCTTTGTTAGTCAGCTGCTACAAGGTTCTTAACCTTCGCTAATTTATTCCCTCATTTTTGACTTTCAGATCTGAAGCATGCCTTAATATTTTGTTTTTGAATATGAAAGGAACTTTTATTAAGTAGGTTTATTGCATTAATAGATTTTTATTTCAGTTTTTACAGTTATATGTAAGTTCCCTGCTAGTTATGCTGCAGATCATTTTAATAACAATTTATAATGCTATGTAATATAATTTATATTTTAATACAATAAAAATGTGCATAATATAATAAAGCAAGAGTAATTTTATAAAACTTTACCTGGAAATCATTTCAAGCAAGCATGTATTTTTTGAACTCCCAAACAAACAATTTTGTTGATATTTATTATAATAGAAACTCCCTAAACAATAATAGCTTCTCTCTTTAAGGAAAAAAAAAACAAAGACAGTGCCTGTTAAAATACCACATATGTTTTGATTTTTTATTTGCCTCATCCTTTCTCCCCACTGCTTTGATTTCTCAAAGGCCGAAAGGGAACTGTATTTCCTTCATCATACAATTACATGAATGATCAATACCCGACTGTGAAAATTCCTAATTCAGGTTACAACAGCAAGAACAATCATGTCGGCATTAACTAAGATATATACGTGACAATAAAATAATACTAATAATTATAAAACACTCTCATGAAAATCTGGCAAGGAAATATAGAAAGACTGATAAAAATGCAAATGTTAGGCATATATTTGCACACCAAGGGAAGGAAAAACAGAGGCATGAACTTGAGGACTTTAAAACCTCTGGGCTTGAAAGTAAGAATGATAACAAGCAAAAAATTGCTCACCAGGGAATTGGACTCCGACAGTATTTCTCTCCAGGCAAGAACCTAAGTACCTACATCAGTTAGCATGTGTTGCATAACAAACCTCCCTCAAACTCAGTGGTTTAAAAGATGAACTTCTATTTAGTTCCTGTGTCTGCAAACTGGCAATTGGGGTTGGGAGATGCTGTTGTTTGTGGCCAGGTCTGTCTGATCTTGGCTGAGACTCCCTAGTGAGTTTGTGATTGGTTTCTAGATTAGCTGGGAGGCTGGTTGGCTGATGGCTTGGATGCCTCAGCTCTCTTCTACATGATCTCTCATTCTCCAGCAGGCTAGCTGAGGCTCATTCAAACGGTGGCGGAGATCCAGGAGCTGCAGGAGGACAAGCCCTGCATGCCCTGCATTCATGAGTGTGTCTCAAGCTTCTGCTCCAGTAATGTTTGCTAATGTCTCATTGCCCAAAGTTGGTCATGTTCCCAACTCAGATGCAAGGATGGGGAAATAGACTCCACCTCTTTATAGAAAGGGTGGACAATTGTGGGCATTTTATAATCTACCATATCATCCCCAGGATATTCATGACATTTTCAATCAACTCCTGAATTCCCATGGCCCATTGGAATATTTCATTCAATTAATGAGTGTTTACTTTGTGCCAAGCCTTATTTTAGAAGTAATGAATAAATAAAAACTTTAGTGTCATGAAGCTTGCTTTCTAATGTGATCCCCTATTTCCCAAATCAATATTCTTTCTGCCCCAAGCCAATGTCTCTGCCTCCTAAACCTGTGAACGGACCTTTAATATCCCTTCCTTTTTCTTCAGACAATACATTCTTCTTTTCTCTTTTAGGAACCTCTCCTTCTAGCTCCTGGGGGACTGTCAAACATGAAATGTCCCTTGCTTGTCACACATCTGATCATAAGATCCAATCTGGCCAATCAGAATACCTCACCCTGGACATAGGGATTGCTCCAGTGTTGGACAGATGAGCCTGGTAGGACCAAGCAAAGACATTCTCAGGAACTAATACAAAGCCGTTTAAGAAAATCTGGGCTCTCTACCTACAGAAACAATGTGATCTAGCAATGCCAATAACCTTAGACACTCCATGAAAATAAATCAGCTGGAGAAAGTGAGAACAAATAATAAAGAGAAACAAAGTTTTGGTGATGTCATTTGAGCTCCTGGAAACAGCCATGCCTGGAGCTACATCCACTGCTGCTCTTATTATACAAGTCAATTTCTTACCACATTTGAATTGGATTTTTGTCATCTACAACCAAATAAGTTGTGAGTAATATAATCTTCCAACACTGAACACTGCTGTCCCAACCTCCCAAAGCCAACTAGAGCCCCTGGAAGCCCTGAATGCTATTTGCAGAATATCACAAAATACATAACACATAATTTTATCATACATACAAAGAGCAATCCATTAGGCAGAAAATAACTACATGATACAAGTACCATGTAGCAACCATAAATACACCTTCTTAAAAAAGTTTATCAAACTAAATAAGGTCTGTCATTCCCAATTTTTTATTAATAATCATTTGATTCTTGTTTATCCACTGGTCACCTACAGTTGGTACTCACAGACAGGCTCAAGAAAAATGTATGGGAAGGAAAATAAAATGAATAAAATTCTATCTGGTGGGCTATTTTTTCCTACAAAGTCAAAGAGATTAGCTTCTGTCCAGGTCATAGAAAATTCCAGTGATCCTTTGGACCACAGACTGAGGACCTTTTTCTAAGGTAATATTAGAGATTAATTAATCAATCTGAAATTACAAATGGAAAATTCCACTCTTCCCTAGCCACCCTCCCAAGGAAGATCTAGGAAAAATGCCATCCTTTGGGAAGTATATTCCCCAAATTATTACCCAATCCAGGCTTTCCAAAATGCATCATAAATCATAACTTACACCACATACACACACACACACACACACACACATACACACACACACACACAGAGTTCTTGGTTCAAGTTACGCACAATCGCTTCATCTTCTTGAAGAGAAACTGCATGCATCATATATTAAAGGCTCTGGGGAGGGGCCTGTTTAACTTCATTTGAACCAGCATTTCCCTAACTTATTAGATCACAGTATACCTTTTTAAAAACCCATGTAATGCCTGTTAATATTCATAAACCAAGTTGTTCATGAAGTACATATTAATCTATCATCTACAATAGGGGTCTGCAAAGTGTTCTGCTGTAAAGGGCTCGAGAATAAAGTTTAGGCTTTGTGGGCCACGCAGTCTTTGTCACTACTACTCAACTTGGCCATTGTAGCAAGAAGGCAGCTGTAGAGTGCATGTAAACAAATGAGCATGGCTGTGTTCCAACAAAACTTTATTGATAAGAAAAGACAGAGGACTAGAGTTGGCCTTGTGGCATAGTTTTCTGGCCTTTGTCTAAATCAACAGAGGATTTCAAGTCTAGGACAGAAGAGTAAAGAAGACGAGGGACTTAGACTCAGTCATTTATGTTGGAGGCCCAACTCCATGGACAAGGCTCCAGAGCCTCAATCAAGTCACTAAAATTCTCAAAGCCTCTGTCCCATAGCTGTGAAATGAGGATTACATGTACAGTTTTATACCAACTGAACTTACATGTCTATATGACTTCTCTGAGTGAAGGTTGTGTGTGTGAGACAGAGAAAAAAAGAATATGTGTAATTCAAGAAAGGGTTCAATTCAACACGTGGGCCAACATAGGTCAAAACAAGGTGGAATAGTGAAAAGATTCATAAACCAAACTAATGCAGCAAACATAGCACTCAGATCCAAAGATGATAGATAACGAAAGCATTTTAGCCTCATGAGAATTTATGCAATTTGAGGAGAGTGCTCAGGGCTTCCACAGCGCATGGAGCCAGGTTTGAGCCAATCTTATATAACTCCCAAGGGCCACAGAAAACTAGTTAACATCGTGTTTCCATAAACGTATCAGGA
The DNA here is from genome assembly GCA_963573385.1 of Cacajao melanocephalus. Lineage (NCBI taxonomy): Eukaryota > Metazoa > Chordata > Mammalia > Primates > Pitheciidae > Cacajao > Cacajao melanocephalus. Next base: position 12,259 of record CAUYLG010051088.1, on the reverse strand, counting down.
GCTATACTTAGATTTATATGGAGTCTAAGGAGAAACAAGAGAAATGCCTTCCAACTCACTTACAAACACATATTTTCACTATTTAATTTTCAGCCAGAGCCTCTGATTACGAAGTAGACCAGAAAGATTCTGTTTTCCTTTTATCAGTGGAATAAAATGGACATCAAGCCAAAAACAGAGTTAAGCTATTAACTGCACTGTGGTTCTAAGTTGGATTTTTTAATGCCAGTGTTTGCTTTTGTAAACTTTTTTTTAACTCTCATCCTGGCAAAATTATCTTTTTATTTTGCCACAGTAACTGTGTTCATGTTTTCCATTTTTACTGCATTATGTAGCTAGAGCTTCTCTTCCACTCATTCTATATTTTGCATGCAGAAATGACAGAGGGAAAGAGACAAGGAAATGCTCAAATCCCTCTAGAGTTCCCCTTTTGCTCCATAGGGACCTAACATTTAACATGATTAATATTTTTTCTTGTTTTAAAAAAAAAGAAGAAGAAATGAGCATTTCTTTGTCAAGGAGAAGATTTTAGTCATCCTGACACCAGGCTTTCACGCAGCAAAAATATTACTAATACTATTTTCTCTCCGAAGTGCATTTGTTATCAATATGCACTTAAACTGGTGATCAAGTCTTGCTAGGAGAGACACCTGCTCTGCATTTTCTATCTGTTTAATACCTTAGGGATACATCACTTAATAATTTAGTGCTAAACCATTTAGCATTTTATCCCATCATCCCTTATATTACACACAGGATTTCAGTAATGTCTGATAAAATTATGTGTTAGCTGCCTTATGTGTGTGTAAAACTTAATAAGTCTTCTTTCCCCCCTCAAGTTTAATAACTGATTTTCTTACATTTATGGATGTGAAATTTTATTGCTCATGGATATAGTTTGAACCTAAATCTTCATATCTTATAAATTGATTTTTAGTTTCCTTTTTGACCTTATGAATTTCAATCAGACATTGACCTCTTGTTGCTCATGAATCTGACTGATTTAATGCCTTATAACAATAATAGTAGAGAAAAGCATTATCATAAGAGCCCACAGGGTTTGCAGAAACCCATAACTAGATCTCGGAGGCCTCGAGCAATAATAATTCTTGACCTAAGACCATTCTCTAAAGCCAGCATTCTTTACTGTACTGGGATAGCCCATCCTTGTTACAGCCTAACCAGGGTGAGCGATGGGAAAGTCCCCGAAGGAGATTGGTTAAAACCGTTTCAAAGACACAACCTTGAACGTAAAGCAGTAATGGGAAAGGCGCGAAAAAAGCTAATTTTATCTCAATTGTATCGTGAATGAAAAGAAAAGAAAAAAAATACACTAGAGCTGTCTTGGAGGGGGCAGGGAGGTATTTTAAGTATGTTAGCTGGAGAAAAAAATGAAAAATTAATATTAATTGCTTTTACAGACTGTATTGTTACTCCTCTCTCTTGTATTGTGACTGCTGAGTCTATGGTATAAATGGAAGAGTTGAAGGATTGTTCCTTTGTTTCCTGGCTGTGCTAATTTAATTTAATTGGTTTACTGAATAACTGGGTGTTGATGTTCATTGTTCCTTATTAAGAAAGACTCTTAAACCAAAAGCAAAAGCAGCTCCTTTTTACTTGTTCTTTCTTTTTCTTGTGAACACAGGAGTCCAACTTTTTACTGCAAGGCAGTCAACATTTCTCACACGATAAACAGCTAAAATCTGGGCTTACCCAAGGGCTTCCCCTCCATGATTCATTCTCTCAAAAAAATCTGAAAATTCCCTAAATTTCTACAATAACATGCTGGCAGTGAAATGCTGGACGAAAACTGAAATTACCTCGGGGAGAGAATAATTTTTTTCTGCTGAGGACTGAAGTTGATGTCCTATTTAACACAGTTGCTTTGTAGATAAGTGCTTAACAAGAAAAAGAAAGCAGACCTTCAAAAATCTTACTCTGAATGAATCCCACTTCAAATTCCAACTATTGAGAGTCAAAGTACCTAAAACACAATACTCATATCCCATTTCCAACCAACCATCATGCAAGAGACTCAGAACCATAGCCATCGGTTCTGTTTGCCAATGTTTTAAATTCCCTTCCTTCCAAACATCTGATAAGTGTGCCCATGTGACTGCTTTGACCAGTGAAATGTGAGCAAACACATTTAAAAGGTAACACACAATGTACAGCTTCCTCTTCTCCAGCCTGCACGAGTGAGGAAGCACCTATTGATTGGGAAGTGTAATGCAGAATCATGAAATGCTGCCTTGAATACACCTGTGTAACAAACCTGCACACGTACCCCCAACTCTATAATAAAAGTTGAAATTACTTTAAAAACAAAAGTCTTGCAAACCATGGCAGACTTTATATGAGCAAGAAATAAATGTTGTTTTAAGCCAATGAGATCTTAGGGTGGTTTTTTTTACCACAACATAAGGAAAACTCATGTGTCTGATTCATCTACCTTTTTAAACTTTGTTTTTGGGAGATTTCCTGTGGATGAGGACATTAAGGAATGACATATGTAAAACTGAAGCAGAGTAGAGCCCCTGATCCCAAGGAGCAACCCTATCAGTGACAAATCATGACATCTTAAAGATGTAACCTGGGGCTGGGCACAGTGGCTCATGTCTGTAATCCCAGCATTTTGGGAGGCTGAGACAGGTGGGTCAATTGAGGTCAAGAGTTAAAACCAGCCTGGCCAACATGGCAAAACCCCATCTCTACTAAAAATACAAAAAAGTTAGCCAGGCATAGTGGCAGGTGCCTGTAATCCCAGCTATTCAGGAGGCTGAGGCAGAAGAATCCCTTGAACCCAGGAGGCAGAGATTGCAGTGAGCGGAGATCACTCCATTGCACTCCAGCCTGGGTGATAGAGCGAGACTCCATCTCAAAAAACAAACAAAAAAAATGTCAGCTGGGTATCACATCTTTAAGCTAACACATTGCCACAAAATAATCTTACTGTAGTAAAATACAAAGATAAATATGCTTATTGATGAGCAGTCATTAATAGATTGGAAAGTTAGAACACATTAGCAAATCTGTATAAAAAGAGTAAGTGTCCTAAGATATAAAGGGCAAAAGAAAGTATATTGTCTTTCGGTTCAGAAGTCAAGAAAACATATTTCTAAGAAAGCAAGAAGCTGTCATAAGAAAAATGAGTGGGAATGGCAACAAAATGAAAGATGAAGGAGATTATCATTTTATAAACCTAATTTTTGAGTTGTTTGACCCGTAATTTTTTTCCTTTTTTTGTAGTGAATGCAGACTTACAGTTACAATATGCCCACTAGAAGAGCTAAGAGAAGTCAATCATTCATTTATTCCTTGAGCAAATATTTATTAAACAACTGCTGAGAGCAGCAAACTGTTGAGGAGGTTGGTGGCATGGCAGTTCGCCAATATTTGGCGAAAGGCAGACAAAGTCTCTGCATTCAGTGAGATTACAGTTTTTCAGGCAAAGCAAAAAACAAATAGACCACTGAAATAATTTGTCCTATGAAAGTACATAGAAAGGAGAACCTGAATTAATAGGCATAAGTAATAGCCTTTAACTGAAGCCTGATGGGTGAGTGATAGTGTTCTAGGTGGATCAGCCAGGTTTCTTCAGATTGTAAGTGACGAGAAGCCAACTGGAAATTGTTTAAGCATTAAAAGGGAAAGTATTGGCTCAAAACTGGGAAGACTTGAAGCTCCAAAACATTACGATGAGAAAAGGAGGACTTACGCAAATGATTGCATGTTGATTGATTCCATATTTGTGAAGTTCTAGAAGAAACTAAACTAACCAATGGTTGAAAAAAAATTTAGGGCTGGGCATGGTGTCTCACACCTGTAATCCCAGCACTTTGGGAGGCCAAGGCAGGTGGATCACTTGAGCCAGGAGTTCAAGACCAGTCTACGAAACATGGTAAAACTCCATCCCTATTAAAAAATAAATATAAAAAACTAGCTGGGCATGGTGGCATGTGCCTGTAGTCCCAGCTACCCAGGAATCTAAGATGAGAGGATTCCTTGAGCCCAGGAGTTTGAGGTTGCAGTGAGCTGTGATCGTACCACTGCACTCCAGCCTCAGCAACAGAGAAAGACACTGTCTCAAAAAAAACAAATCAGAATAGTGAGTGGTGTCTCTAGGTAGAAATGAGGGGAAGAATTGATTGAGGAGGGACAAGAGGAGATATTTGGAGCCAATAGCAATGTCTTCTATGTCTCCATAGTGGTTTGTGTTGAAAACTTGTCAAAAGTTCAGCCAGTGGTACACTTAAGATTTGTGCATTTTACTGTATGTAAAGTTTGCTCTTCAAAACCATAAACAAATATTGAATTATAGTTATTAAGATCTATGCTGAACTGCTTAGGAGTGAAATTTACCAATAACTGCAGCTCACTTTGAAATGCATACAAAAAAATAAGATGGATTGATTCATGGTTGAGATTGATAGATGAACAGAGGAACGAACGGACAGATAGTGGAAAAGGCATGTGATAAAGCAAGTATAACAAAAGTTAATGATAGAATCTAGATAATGGAAATTCACATTTCTCAATTTTTCTGTAAAGTTGACTTTCTTTGTCATAAAATCTTTGGAAAGGCTATGATTTGTCCAGCTTAGGTCACATGCTCCACCCCCTTAACAAATTACCAGGGTTAAAGGGAAGAGTGACTACAAACTGACAGGAACTAAAAGCAGGAAGGCAGAGAACTGCCACTGAAAGCCCAACAGAACTGGTGGGGAATGGAGAGGTGGTGCAAACATGGAGGACAGATTGATGTTACTAGAGGAAAAAGAGAAGAGACGCTGGACCCACAAAAGCAACAGTCAACCTCTACATCAGGTGAAGGCATGGGATGCAGTCAGAAAAGTGCTCCAGATGGAGGAAACTATGCCTGAAACTTCAAAAGCAACTGAAAATGGTGCATTTGAGGGACTGTACCATAGAAGGACAATTTAGATGGAGCATCATAAAGAGTTAGGGTATTTAACTCTTAATAATGTTAATCATAAACATAACGATAAACCTGGAGATCATAAAAAGTTAAGGTATTTGCTTTATGTACCATGGGATTCGTAGATTCATGATCTATGGATCGTGGATCCACCAAGAATTTTAAGCAGAAGAGTGACATGAAACCTTACATAAAATAGTAGATTATTACTTCATTTATGATCAGGAGTTCAAGACCAGCATGGCCAACATAGCAAACTCCTATTTCTACTAAAAATACAAAAAATAGCTGGGCGTGGTGGCAGATGCCTGTAATCACAGCTACTCAGGAGGCTGAGGCAGGAGAATCACTTGAACCCAGGAGGTGGAGGTTGCAGTAAGCGAAGATCACACCATTGTACTCCAGTCTAGGCAATAGAGTGAGACTCCATTTCAAAAAAAAAAAAAGAGAGAGAGAGAGAGAAGTTTATGGGAAGTTCTTGAGCAGACAAAACTCATTTATGATGGAAAAAAAGTCAGAAACATCTTTGCCTCTGGAAAAGTAGAAGTGGCATTGACTAGGAAAGACCTGTAAAAAAACTTTCCTGGGATGATGGCAGTGTTCTGTAACTTGATAGACGTTTGGGTTACACAGATGTACTCACTTGTCAAAACTTATCAAATATACATTTAAAATGTGTGCATCTCATTTGCTGAATTTTACAGCAAAGGTAAAATTGTAAAGAAATTGTAAACTTTAATTAACAATATGAAGATTGAAGTACTTAGGCAGAAGTATACTGGCTACAATTTAATGTGGGTCAAAAACAAGATGGATTAATGGACAGTTGGATAGATAGATGATAAAAACAATTATAGCATATTAATGGTGGAATCTAAGGGTGGGTATACAGGTTTTCACGGAAAATTGTTAACTTTGCTTTGTGTTTGAAAATTTTAACAAAATGTTGATATTTTTTAAATAAAAAATCATTTAAAAAGTGATTCTAGAATTCATGTTGAGTTTAATTTTCATCTCTACTATGACTGAACTTGAATGTCGCTCTTGCAACACACTGAATTTTTCTCAGGACACTACCTTCAGGAGTCCCTCAGTCCAAGTGAAGCACAAAATGAACTCCTAGTTAAACAGAGCAAGCTTCGGAGCCAGCTAGCCCTGGCCTTATTCAATCATCAGTCAATTTTGGAGCAATATATATTGTGCCAAGCATTGTGCTAAAAACATCAAGAATACACTGAAGAGCAAAAGAGGAAAAGATCTTTCTGCTATAGAATTTATAGTTTTGCAGGGGTGAGAGACTTTAATCAAATAAGCATGCAAATACTTTTTTTGTTCTTTTTGAGACGGAGTCTCTCTCTGTCACCAGGCTGGAGTGCACTGGTGCCATCTTGGCTCACTGCAACCTATGCCTGTTCAAGTGATTCTCCTGCCTCAAACTCCCGAGTAGCTGGGACTACAGGTACATGACACCATGCCCAGCTAATTTTTGTATTTTTAGTAGAGACAGGGTTTCACCATGTTGTCCAGGATGGTCTCCATCTATCGACCTCATGATCCACCTGCCTCAGCCTCCCAAAGTGCTGGGATTACAGGTGTGAGCCACCACACCCAGCCTCAAATACATTCATAATTATAATCCATTAACATGCACTGTGAAGAAATGTATAGGATGCTAAATCAGTTCTCCTATGAGAAGCAGATGCCACGATGAGATTAGACATGCAAGAGATTTACTGAAGCGAATTTCTGGGAAAAACAAAGGGAGAAGAGACAGGAACAGGCATAGAGAGACTTCAGAATGCAATGTAGGGTCCAACCATGACAAAGAAGGACAGAGAGGAAGGAGGATTTGGTAGGAAGAACCACAGACAACATTGTCCTTCTGATGAAGTCTTGGCAAAGTAGACAGGAATTCCCTGAGCAAAGATTGCGCATAAAGGAGTCCTGCACTGGGCAGAAATAACCCAGCCCTAGTATTCTTACCATGTTTGGTCATTGCCACGGGCAGCCTGGGAAAAGCATAAGTTCGTTGCTGTGTGGATGAAGCAACGAACCTGAAGGTTCAGTTAACTATGCTCTTCACAGCAGTTTTCTTTGAGGGAGATCTGAGAGCACATCTCCATGACCATTACCATGACTATAAAGGCAGTGTAATAGAGTAGTGGGAGCATGGACTTCAGGATCATGCAGATTCACTGTGATTCACTTCAGAATCACTGAAAAGTGAGGTCTTCTTGAGCAAGTAACAAGATCTGTGAAGTTGAGCTCATAGTGCATACCTACTGGGACTGTTGTAACACGTAACTGAACTGATACTTTTAGAGTGCTTATAAAGGTGGCTGCACATCTTAAGTGCTCAACAAATTCCAGCCATTATTATTGTGGAGCTATGAGAGTAAATGAACCTGATATATTCTAGGAGGTAGAATACTGACTTCTGATCTGAGGACACCGGTCTAGAAACTGGGGTGTGCAAATACTCTTAGGCAAGAGGTAGCATGGGATGTTTGAGAAAATGAAAAAAAGAAATCATGTGCCATTCAAAAAGGAGACTATAAGCAGCACCAAAGCAAACTAAAGGAAAATGAGAAAGTGTTGGCAGGTTTTAAAGAAAGGTATGACATGTTTAGACTTGCAGTTTTAAAACATCCCTCTGGATGCAGGGTGGAGAATGAATTTGAGAAGGCTTCCTAGAGCCCAGCTAGAATCCATGGCAGAAGGGACAAGACGGTAGGGGCTTGGAAGTAGAAAGAAGTTGATGGAATCAATAACTATTTAGGAAATTTACGATCTACTCCAATCTTACTGACTTAGTAGCCACATGACCCAAGGATAGGGCAAGTTTCTCAATCATTCTGAAATTCAGTTTCTTTACCTGTAAATTGAAAATTTGGACACACAATTTACAGACAAACTGTGAGGATTCAATAGACAATCTAAGTAAAAATAATCTAGCAGAGATGACCTTGGCAGTATTTGTTCTTTTCACATCTTGTCCCTACTTCCATCCTCATGGATAGAGTTCATTCCCCACTTCTTTCTTCAATCTGTCTGATATTTACATGTTGTCACTGTCACACTCACACAGCTGTAACCCTTTTTTGGGGGGTGGGGAACTTACCTGTCTCTTTCCATCACACTGTGAGGTCCCTAAAGGCAATGACTGAGACTTGTTTTGCCCTTGCATCTATCTGAGGGTCTGGCGCCTAGTTAGCTATTAACATGTATTTGCCAAAATGAATTAAACTGATTCGGGATTGTCTGTGATGGATTTCCTCCAAACACCTGCATGCACCAGAAATGGAGATGGGCGAGGTCAAACATCCTTATCAACAACCCCACAAATCTGTTCTTCAGTTTATCACCATCTGCAACCGCTCCACAAATGGCCCAAACCACAACGGGGGTTTATGACATGATGTCAACTTCCATTCCTGAGCCTTCCCAGACATGTGCACCTTCATGTAGCAGCAAAACACTCTTCTAGGAAGGTAAAAGGAAATTAAAGCCTTTTTTCATATATTCTGGTTGTGGAGAGATCCTTTTAAACACATTCATGATCAATGCAACTGTTCTGTAGAAGATACTGATTACAGAGAGATGGGGACAAGCACAAGGGTTACACATTTCTAGAGGGAGCCTGTAGCAGCTCACAAAATCTGTTCCAATTGCTGAGCACACAAACTCATGAAAAAGGCTTCACATCAGCTATTCTCCTGGTGGGATGGCTCAGCCATCCTAATTTGGCAATCAGGGAAATGGCTCTAGATCTCAATCCAAAGGGCTATTTATTCAGCACCCTAGGAAAGGTAGAAAAAATGAAGGGGCTGTTTGTGGCCATGTCTCAGCAAAAGATAAAGAATAGAAATACATTATTCCTTCAAAAGTAGCTCTCTATTCTTGCTTGTGTAGCCAACTGACATTGCAAATAGCAGGCACCAATCATAGAATTCCATTGCTGCCTAAAGCCCAGCCAGTAGGGGACTGCACGACCCCAACCTACTAACAAGTGGAACAGCAATTGAATCATCTGATTTGACTGCCTAATTAATAGATAGTTTTGAGTTACTGACTTTCAATTCTAGAGGAACTATAGAATTCACCCAAACACGTTGTTTAGAACTTCAAATGTCAAAGACTATACATTCACACTATATGTCCACATGTTTTTATGAATGTATGGTCCTGTGAATTATGAAAGCATCAGTTGTGGATTTATTTATTGTCTGAATTCTGGTGACATAATACTCAACAACGAATGATTGTGCAAACAATGGCTACAAGAATGTAGGGTAAGGTGGAACACTGACAGTTTCCTAAACCCTACCATTTGCAGTTCTTCTTCACAATTTTTGTCATATCTGTTCTGTCACTTACTATTTATGTTTAAATCAACTATAAATGACTCCTTTTAAAAAATTTAGCCTTGTCCTGAGCAACAATACATATGAAGTTATGGATGGGCAGTACTAGTTATATTGTTTTTCAGCACACATTAAAATAAACACATAGTTGTGAAACTTTTTAAAAATGTTCATCTTCCATCTAAAATGCTGTAGATCATAAACCATAGTATCTCAGACTGTCGCCAATAGAAATCATAGATATTTCCATTCTATTATAAAGACACATGCACACATATGTTCATTGCAGACCTATTCACAATAGCAAAGACATGGAATCAAACCAAATGTCCATCAGTGATAGACTGATAAAGAAAATATGGCACATATACATCATGGAATACTATGCAGCCATAAAAGGAAAGAGATCGTGTCCTTTGCAGGGACATGGATAGAGCTAGAAGCCATTATCCTTAGCAAACTAATGCAGGAACAGAAAACCAACTACACCATGTTCTCACTTGTAAGTGGGAGCTAAATGATCAGAACACATGGATATTTAGAGGGAACCACACACACTGGGACCTATCAGAAGATAGAGGGTGTGAAGAGGAAGAGGATGAGGAAAAATAACTAATGGGTACTAGGCTTAAGACCTGGGTGATAAAATAATTTGCAAAACAAACCCTCACACGTGTTTACCTATGTAACAAACCTACGCTTGAACTCCTGAACTTAAAATAAAAGTTAAAAAAATAAGAAATCATAGATACTTCATTATCACGTTATGGATATTGCAAATATCTCACGATATCATGTTCTCTACTTTTAAATTATTATAGATATTATACTTTCTACTAGATGTCATTATTTAATGAGTTTTAAAAGAAACACATACATTACCATATGAAGATTTATTTTATTAATATTTTGATAACTGCCTTGTATTATTCTTAAATTCACCTATAATCTGATGCATTTTATTTTATGCATTTAAAACATCTTGACGAGTCTACAGGCTTCCCAACTGACAAAGGAATCCATGTCTCAAAAAAGGTGAAGAACCCTGACTTAATACAATCTCTGATAACATTAGTGATACCCACACCCCACGGTATCAAATAGTATGTTACGAGATGCAAGTAAAAGAATACCCAACTAAGAGGACCTGAAATAATAAAGATAAGTAATAGCTCATACGATACAGCATCTAGGATTGCAGGACTGCTCTAGGGCTGGTTGAGTTGATCTCTGATGTCATCCTGGGCCCAGGCATTTTCCATGGATCTGCTCTGTCATCTTCAGTGTATTGGTTTTAATTCATGGTTTGTGACCTCATGGTCCCATCATGGCTGCCATAGCTGCAGGCATTACATCTTCACAAAACCAATTTTGATGGCAGAAATAGAAAGTTTTCCTCATATATTTCTTCTTATGAGGGAGAAAAATCTCAGAAATTGCTAAGCAAAGCATTGGCACTTCTGCTTCTGGCTAAGATGGAGTTACAAAAGCCAGATTTACGCTTCCATCTGAAATAACAAAAATCTAGAAAATAAATACATGGAACAGTAGTTTTCAAGACATTGGAAATCAGGCAGTGAAGGATAGTGATTCCTAAAAATCAGAAGAAAAGTGAGATTAAGCTCTATGATTTCCCAGCTCACTGCCTTGAGAGAATTTCCGGGCTCTGGTATAGAAAGAGGCAATTGAAGCCGAGGCTGGCAGACTCTCAGATGAAAAGACGGAGCTGGAAGTTTGAGGAGAGCAAAGAAGCTTAATTTTGTAGCACAGCCTGAAGAAGTTTCCACCAAAAAGAAGTAGAGGAAACAGTACCTAGTACTCATACAAGGCTGGGAACAAGGCCTCTTCCCACCAGTCAGACTGGAAAAAAAAATCATAATTCACCAGACTAAGATGGACCTGGCCTCAATCATGGAAACTAATTAGCCCTGGACTTAATTCTGGTCTGGTGTTGCTTAACAAACCTTAAAAGCAAGAGTTAGAAGATCAAGTAGTTCTCATATAAATAAACTGAGTCTCAGAATAAAGCTCAAAAATATTTTGTAGAAATACAAAAACATTCAGGCCCCCCCAAAAAGTAAAATTCATAATGTCTGGCATCCAACCAAAAATTGCCAGTTGTATAAAATAGCAAGAATGGGCTGGGCACAGTGGCTCACACCTGTAATCCCAGTTCTTTGGGAGGGCAAGGTGGGTGGATCACCTGAGGTCAGGAGTTAAAGACTAGCCTGGCCAACATGGCGAAACTCCATCTCTACTAAAAATACAAAATTAGCTGGGCATGGTGGTACATGCCTGTAATCCCAGCTATTCAGGAGGCTGAGACAAGAGAATTGCTTGAACCTGGGAGGCAAAGGTTGCAGTAAGCTGAGATTATCCCACTGCACTGTAGCCTGGGTGACGGTGTGAGACTTCTCAAAACAACAAAATAAAACTAAATTTAAATTTTTTAAAAAAGTACCAAGAATATAAGATTCAAAATTAGAAGGAAAGTCAATCAATCGAAATGACCTAGAACTGACATAGATGTTGGAACTTTCTGACAAAAGCATTGAAACACAGATTTCATAACTGTATTCCATATATCCAAAAAGCTTAATAGAAATGTGAAAGATATATATTTTTTGAAAGAAAAAGAGAGAAAAGAAGAAAGAAAGAAAGAGTGAAAGAAAGAAAAAAAAGAATGAAAGAGAGAAAGAAAGAGGGAGAGAGAAGGAGATTCTTGTGCTATTGCCCAGGCTAGAATGCAGTCTAAAAATGGGCATTAAAAACCTCTTTTATGCCAATAATTGTGCTTAACAATGGAGACAGGAATGAATAAGGGATGAAAATAACAAACAAGCAGCCAACCAATATTTTAGTTAAACCTGTGAAATGCTATGCAATTGCTGAGGAGTGATTTACTTCCAATTATGTGGTCACTTTTAAAATAGGTGTAATGTGATACTGAGAAAAA